>PJRA01000509.1:1041398-1068970 GCA_016987375.1 Brachionus koreanus | reverse complement strand
GGGTCAAAAAAAAAAAAAATTAAATTTGTGAGAAAGAAGCATATTATTGTGTAACAGTAGCATTCAAAAAAGGTGATCAACCAAATCAATAATATCGGTAGAAATAAACTAAAAAAATTAAGTCTACTATAGTGGGACTACGATAGTCGTTCTGCTTTGTTAATTTAGTTAAACTAAAATATTATTATTAATATCATATGATCATTTAAGTCAATGAATTGAAACTAAAAATGCAAACATTGATAAATATTGACTTTTGTTTAGATCAATTTAACAAACAGAATCGAGTCCATTAAACTATACTTAAATATTTATTGATTTGGATATTAGGAACAAAAACTATTAAATCAAATAAGTCAATTTTGTCAATGGTACATTATTAAGATCTAATTATATTAATAAAATGGCTTAAAACTCATTTACCTTAAAATGTAGTTAAAATCTTGATCCCAAAATTAAAAATGCGTAATATAATCTAGTTTTTTTTAAAATGATTAAAAATTTGTTTCTTCCTTTCAAAGATAATTTTAAATATATGATTTTTTTTCAATTTGAGCTTTCATCTGAATCTAATTCAAATTTTTCCCTTTTCATTTAAATAAAGAAAATAATTTTTGATTAAAATTTTTCAAACTCTAGTTTTTTTTTAATTAAAATAATTAAAACAAACAGAAACCATTTTTAATTTGAATTTTTTTTAGTTAACACCTGAGAAAATTTTGTCAAATGCAATTATTATTCCCTCAATCAAAAATCATTTTATCGTTTTATCAGATTCAGATGCTAACAAAAAAAATCAATGGTATTGTCCCCGAGAAGTTCCCCTCCGAAACCAAAATTCAAAAATTAAAAGCCAAAATCCTCTATTGAAGTCAATGATAGACTATGAAAAAAAACTAATAATCACTCAAGTTAGCAATGAAAGCCGACCTGCTCTAGATGATTTCTTTGAAAACACCCTGGGTTTAATTGAAATAATAGACTTAAATGAAAAGACGGTTAAATATCTTCAAGTTCCAAAGCCATTCAATTTTTCCAATCTTGACTCTTGGGATTTGAAAACTGGTCAAAATGAATCAGAATATTTACTGGATGCCTCAAGCGAATTTGTTTACAGTCTTGATTTTTACGGAAATTTGCATCAATGGGAAGTGGACAAGGCCCAACTTACGATTTCTCTAGATAAATGGAAAAAAATGGTCCAGTCATATTCTTCAAAGCTAAGTCTTGAATATTTCAAAGAGAGTCCGAATGTCGAACTTAAAGATTTCAATGGTCCAAAGCATGGCAAAATTGATGAAACAAACGCACCACATGTTGGAGGAAATACGTGGGCCGGAGGCTCTGGGGGATTCGATACGGCTGGACTTGGCGGTGTTGGTGGTCCTTACCGTCTTGATTCTGGCAATCAAGTATTTCAAGTAAGTGACACAATGAAACAGAATGTTCCAGAACATGTGCGCAAAGCAGCACGTGAAATGGGTGAAAAAGCATTCAAAGAGCGTCTTAAAGAAATTCAAATGAGTCCCTATGAGCATGAAGTTTACACAAAATATCTAAATAATGTAAAGCGTCCAATACAGCAATTGCGAAATATTCTTGATAGTCTTGAGGCAAAAAAAAAAGAACGCCAGTGGCTTAAGAATCAAACTCAAGGTGATCTGGATGATGCCAAATTGGTTGAAGCTATTACAGGAGAAAAAAATGTTTACAAAAGACGAGGTGAAGATCCCAACGCGGACAATTCGTTTCAACATGAAAAGCCCAAAAGACTCAAAATAGTTGTTGATGTAAGTGGGAGCATGTATCGGTTTAATGGTGTTGACAATCGTTTAGAACGCGAAATGGAATCTGTTTTAATGGTAATGGAATCATTTTGTGGTTATGAGAATAAGATTGTGTATGACATTGTTGGTCATTCTGGAGACGGATACAACATTGGTTTTGTTGAGGCTGGTAAAGCGCCTAAAAACGAAGCAGAGCGGCTTCAAATTTTGCATACTTTGGTTGCTCATTCACAATTTTGCTCGTCTGGCGATCATACTTTTGAGGCAACAAGTCAAGCAATTAAAGATTTGGCTAAAGAAGAAGCAGATGACTATTTTGTTATTGTATTGTCTGATGCAAATTTTGATAGATATGGTCTATCACCGAGAAACTTTTCTCGCATTATGACCGAAACGGACCGAAAAATAAATGTATTCTGCTTGTTTATAGGCACTCTTGGAAACCAAGCTAGCTATTTGAAAAACAATTTGCCAGCAAACAAAGCGTTTATTTGCATGAATACAAACGATATACCCAAAATTATGCAGCAAATTTTTCAATCTGCTATGCTTTCTTAAATAAAGATTTTTAAAGAATTTTAGCTAGCTAAATAAATATTGAAGAAATTACATTAATAAAATTGTATAAATTTTAATTGGTAAAAAATTTCTAATTAGCTAATTTAAGCATTTAATGAAGATTTAAGCAAATTTATAGAATATTTAAATTTAAAAAAAAATTTTAAAATAATTTTTTTAATATATCAGTGAAACAAGTTGAATCTGGGGCTTCTTACCATTTGGCTATAGGAATTTTTAGTTTAAATCTTTAACTTTAATAGCAATAAGTGTCTAGTGGGTTTGTTTTGATATTGATCTACATTGAATTTCAACATTTTTTCTCAAGTGTATTTTTATTAAGAAGCTTCAAATAGATAAATTTTATTTATTTTTAAATTTTTTTACGATCACTAAATAGTGATAAATTTTTAATTAACTAAAATATGGTGTCTTTTTTTTTTTTAAACTAAAATTTGTTTCCTGGTTTGAAAAATTTTTAAAATTGTCTAAAATGAAAAAAATAAAAAATAAAATCTAAAATTATTGAACCAAAAATTAGAAATCAACTTAATTATTTATTTGCTTAATTTTTATCATCAAAATATAGAAATGTTTGTTACTTATGATTTACTTTAGCTTTTTCTTAGTTTTCGCAAAATAAATAATTAAATTCAAAAAAAATTTATTTTTTCAGTAAACGTTGATTATATGTTTGAATAAAATAAAAATAAAGGATAAATTATTTTAGTATCAAATATTTTTATTTTGGTATCTAATAAAAAAAACAAAAAAATAAATAAAAAAAAATATAAATTAATTATTCAGTATCTAATATAATAATCAAAAAATCACAAATAAGTCATAATAAAATAAAAAAGTTAAGATTGAGAAAGAGAAATTAGCAGCTAATGCTTATAATTTTTAGTTAACAAATTGATAAACACTTATTTACTTCGTTTATATGGTTCCGATATTACATCTTCATCATCGTCGATCTCAATATTTTTGGGTGGTCTTCCTCTCTTTTTTTTACAACAGATGTAGTTATTGTATCGATTTTAAATAATTTTGCTTTTCCACTGTTTTTTTTTTACTTCGACTTCAATCTAGCCAATTTCGTCATTATCATCAGTATCTTGATCTTTTGGACCAACTGGTCTTAATATTAAGGTTGTTGATGTTTCTGAATCACTCATTCTTTTAATGAATTATCTTATTTATCAACTAGTATTTAAATTTTTTAATTCGGTAGAAATTCATGTAACATTAGATACTCAAAAATTATATTATATATTTACAAATTAATTTAGGTACTATTCAATTGATTTATTACATTTTCTACTTTGAAAATTAGATACTAAAATAAAAAGTAGCTATTGAGAAAATTAATTTTTTTATAAAAATAAAAATCCAAGATTGTTGAAAAGCTTAATGATCATGAGACGATTTTTGAAGTTTTCAACATTCAAGCCTCAATTTGATCTTTAAAGATTTAAAAAATTCAAATAGTTTAATTAAATGTTTTAAAGTTTAACTTTTTTAAATAATTTTGTTTTATACTATTTTTTGATTTTTATTAAATCAAATAAATGAAGTGTTAGTCGGCCATTAAAGACATGGACATTAGCCTTTTGATTAACTTTGAAATTGAAAAAAAAATTACTTTAGCTTTTCTAAAGTTTTCGCTAAATAAATAATTAAAAAAAAATACATTTCTTCAAAAAACGTTGATTTAATGTTTAAATAAAAATATAAAAATATTAAGTAAATTCGTTTTTTTAATAAAAATAAAAATAAAAAAATATTTGCTTTCAAAAGAATGAAATTGCGCAAATCAAATTCAATTTAATCACAAGCGTTGGATTTTACAACAAAAATTTTATTACAATACTTGAAATCAAATATTTATTGATACTCTTAACTTTATTAGAAAGAACTTTGACGCATACTTTATTTAAAATAGAATCAATCGCACAAGAAATGTTAAGTTCTAATTTTAAAATTTAATAAAAATTTCCTTTAAATTTAGAAAAGATAAATAAATTTTATACATTTTTGAAAAATAAATTTTTAAATGATTCTTTTTATTTTGTCTGCAAAAAAAATTGATTAAAATTACAAACACTAATAAAACTATTTAGAAAACAAAATATAAACAATGAGCTTAATTCAATTAAACTAAAACAATTTTAGAAGCTCTTGAAATTAAAAAGTCAAAAATGTTTTTACAGATGATTTGAATTAATAGGTAAGATCTTTTAATCGATAATAAGCCAATTTCAAAAAATAAAAAAACAAACAAACAAACTTTCTATTCCATTAAAATTTGTTTACGCTTCTTCCTCAAGTGGCAAAAGTGTCTCTGAACTTTTCAGACTTCAAGTTTTCCAGGCTTGACTTAAATCAACCGACACCATCGAACCGCTCTAATTGAATTGAAACCTTTTTCTTTTTTGATAAGCAAAAGACCCGCTATTGGCAAACAAATTAAACTTAAGTACTTAATATTAATTTATTTTTTTAAGGTATTTTTGTATTTACCCATAGCAGCGGTATCAAAATTAATCGATTTTTATTGATTTTTAACACTGATGAACGGCTAAATAAGCTTTAAATTGGCTAAAGTTAATCCTTACTGTAAATATGTGTTTATGTAATGCAAAATCCCACGAAATCGGTCAGTAAGATTTGGTCATCAAAGAAATACTTGGAAATTTAGTTAAATCAGCCTCAAATAGAGGAGAAAATTTGAAGAAAAAAATTACAAATGCAAAATAAACCACCTGTTGAACTTGATAATCCGATTTGGGGCTGTATGCCTCTAAGACTTAATAATTTCTTAATCTCTATTTTTTTTATTATTATTATTTTATTGGGTTTAATTAAGCGCTAGGATAAACAAGTTGCATAATGGATTTGAAAGATTTTCTCTTTTTCTAAATGTTTTATCAAGAAACAAAAATAAAAGTAAACAATTTATGTTATTAAAATATATATTTTCAATTTAAAGAAAAAACTAAGTTTACCTATTATTTGCTACTTTTTCTTTTTAGCAAATATTAATAATTAATGAATAAATTTTTTCTTTTAAATACAAATTATTTGCTTTTTAAATAATTGGAATTCTTAAATGCTCAAACACCGCTGCTCGCTCGCCTCTCAAATAGAATTGCCAACCTTATTATTTTATGAACCTCGAAACGAGATTCATTTGAAAAAAAAAAGTCCAAAAAAAAACTTCACTAGCAAACAAAAATCGATATTTTTTATTAAATTGAAAATTAAGCTATTTTTTCTTTAAAATAAATAAATGGATTTATTTTTTTCTATCTATTCAAAAATCAAATGACAGTATCAGAATCAAAAAAATAATTATTGATGTTTATATGGCATTAATATATGGCAAAAATAATAAAATTTTGGGTCACATTATTAACTTCTCAAGAAAAATAAATTTGATAAATTAAAAAATTTCTATGGAATCTTTTAAAATTTTTATTATTTTTGTAAACTAAACAAAATAAAAAGAAAAGAAAAAAAAAAACAAGATAGAACGAATTCTGAAACATTTAAAATACTCAAATAAATAAATAAATTTGCACAAAATTAAAAAAAAAATAAGTCAAACAATTTTGATTACACATTAAAGCTTTAAGGTTGGTGCAAGTGAGTCCTCAATTTTTGCCAGATGTAGTTGAATTGAACGAATTTAGATTGTTCAAATTGGCACACATAGCTAACTGATTCATGTACGGACTGGGTTGTGCTAGAGTGTTAAACAAATGATTTTGATTGACTAAAAAAGGCGCAAGAGCCGCTGCTGTGCTAGAGTTAAATAAGGCTGCAGTCATAGCTGCTTGATAGTTGCCTATACCATTGTTTGATGGTGTCAATTCTAGCTTATTTTTGGCCGGAGGAGGCGGAACCGCGCTGACTATTTGCGGTGGTATGGGCAAATTTTCCAAACACGGTGGTGTTTTGTTTCTTTTGCTAGGATTTTTTTCCTCTTCATGATTCATGAGATTGTCTATTGAAAAATTGGACCGAGTCGAATCCAAAGACGAGCCGGTGCCCGAAGAAGCAGTTGAATTTAAATTTTTCTCGGCTGATTTTTCAATTTCTTTTCCCACGTGTTTCTTTTTTTTTAATTTTCTCTTTTTAAATGAAGTGGATGCAGAAGAATCGAGCGACGACACAGAGCTGGAACGCGATCTCGATCTGGTCGATGCCGACGAGCTAATCGATGAAGTACACAGCGAATATTTGTCTTCATCGTCGTCTAATTTAATTTTTTTCGATACACCATCGTCTAAGTCAGCGTCTTCTTTAATCTGTTGCTTTGGTCTTCGCTTTCGTCGTCTGTAATTTCCATTCTCGAACATCTCCTCGCATTTTGAGTCCAAAGTCCAATAGTTTCCTTTGCCAGGCTTGCCTTTCTCCCGGTTGACTTTTACAAAGCAGTCGTTCAATGATAAATTGTGCCGGATCGAATTTTGCCATCCTTGTCTATTTTCGTGATAGTAGGGAAACCGTTCCATGATAAACTGGTATATTCCGTTCAAAGTTATTTTGTGGTCAGGCGCGTTTTTGATTGCCATGGCAATCAGGGCTATGTATGAATAGGGAGGTTTTTGGTGCTGACTAGAGGATGACTGGTATGGCGAAGAGCAAGACGAAGAACTAGGCGACGCTTTGGTCACTGTGCTCGACATGTTCAAGTACAAGTTGGTCATTAGCTCTGGTGGCTGATGGGGTGTTGAGGCCGCCAGTGCGGCCATCTGCACTGCGCGAATATAATTCAATTGATACGGGTTTATTCCCAAGTTTGTGCTATTAGACATTTTTTATTTTGCTCAGTTCTAAAATATATTGATTAGAAAAATAAGTTTTAAATATACTTCTTAGCAAAAATATAATTTGTATAAAAGATAAACAATATTTTTTATTGGCTGAACTAGTTTATTGGTTTGAGTTTTAAACAAAAATATTGTGATTCGTTGGCAATTTTTATATGTCTAAGTAAAATATTTTTTATTTTTCTAAATGGAATTTTTCACTCTTTTTCTTTCTTTTTTTTATTTCTATGCACAGAAACCAATAAAATATTGTTTTAGAATTAATTCTCTCCCTCTGATTTACCTTATGTTTAAAAAGTATTAGTTTCAGAAATTATTGTTTTAAAGAATTTCAATTTTTATCGCATTTGTTTATTTTTTTAGCTAATGCAAAATATTGAAAATTAGAATAATAAAATATTAACTTTTTCTAAGTCTTGAAAATTGTTTCTGTCTAAAGGTTTCTGCTAAGAAAATGAACACTCATAAGGCTATTAGATGTAACACTACACTTTTGATACCCTCGATGCTCGACTCATCACTAACGCAAACACCACTTTGCTCTATTTATATTTCACCTTGGACCTATTCACAAATTTCTTCTAACTATGAACGTTTTCAGTTCTTTGCTTCGATGCTAACTATACTCTTCAAAACACACACAATTCTTTTGTCTTGGCATATTTACAATTTAAAAATACGAACTATCCAGTAAAACTTTAAAAAACTACACTCACACATACTAATATGACATTTATCTTAAATTAAGTCACTTGATAGTTACATTTAAAAAATAAAAAATTAAAATTTTTTTTTTTATTTTTTATCATACAAGAGGCGCTTTTTGAGATAAATTAATAAAAAAAATTAAAAAATACATGTTCACACACGTTTTTTTCTACTGGCATTCTTCATTTTGGATATTTTCTACTTAGATAAAAAAACTTAAATAAAAAAAACGAGTATTTTAGTATTTTATTTATTAATATGAGGAAATAGAAAAATTAGAAACGATTTTGCAGCTGCACTAAGTGGCAGACATGTTTTTTTCTCAAACAGAGTAATTTCGCATTGGAATAAGTAGCCAGAAAATGTGGTGAAATCTATGTCAAATGCTAGTTATAAAAAAGGTTTATATAAATTCAATAGAATTGGCTGCTATAGTTCTACACGGCCAGTCGGCGGTGATGGTCTCAGACACTCTACATGTTAACCGTCGCAGGAAGAATTACTACTACTACTACAACTACTACATATTCAAACCCGAGAGGGTTTGTATCGGGGGTTATATGTTACATCGTCTCTCTGTTTTTACTTGAATAAACTAAATGATTTTTGAATTTCTTTTTTTCATTCAGAAAACTAAAATTAAAAAAATATCTAAATTATTTAAATTTTGTAATTAAAAATGTGCTTATTTTCGTGGAAAAAGTAAAAAGATAAGGTCCAATAAATCACAAAAACTCGGTTTTTAAGTGTTACAGCGTGAGACAGCTACTACAAAAGAGATAAATTTGCTTTGATTCACTGGCATTTGAAATAAAATAATGTTTTATCTTTCTTGTTTGTCTCACCTCAGAAAAAAAATAATATTAAACTTAAATTTAAATTAAAAAAAAATATTTTTGCAATGCGTCATAATATTTTGCTTAGTTTTTGTGCTTTTAAATAAGTTTTCACCTAATGATTAAATTATTTTTCGAAAAAAAATTGCTAATTCTAATTAAATTTATATGCTTTTAAAAGCTTTTATCAATTTAAATAAAATAAAATTTTTCATTTATCAGATTGAATTAAAGCTCTAATTGAGAGCATTTAAAAATGAACACTCTCAGTCTTCAGGAAAAAAATTATTATCTTATTTTTTAAGTCCTAAACTAAAAAAAAATATTGAGCTCTTTATATTTGATTTTTTGAAACTACACCATCATATAGACAAATCTCTGATTCGTTCAAAAACATGTCTAGTTCCTGAATGAAATATTTAATAAAAAATATTTTCAAAATCGATTTTATTTTAACAAATAAAGTTTTAGTTTTTTAATATTTTTCTTTTATTGATCGATTTTGTTTGAATAGTAAAAAACAAAATTTCCAAAAGAGAAAAATAGTAAGCTTTGAAAAAAATATTGCAAATAATCGAAATAAATAATTACTTTATAAATTTAAATTAAATTGTTATTTCTTGCTTGATGATCAATTAAATAACAAGTTTTGTTTGTTATTGTTTCAACTAAAATAAACTTGAAATATTTTTCTTATGTTCTCTCTTTCTCTTCGAGAACGTCTTAAAGTGTTAAACTCGATAAATAATTAATTAAAACAATATTGAAAGTGAAAATTCTTCTAATCGAATTCAAATTTTGAGAGTTCATGCCTAGCGCTACCTTACGGTCTTAGTATTAGATTTAAACTAATAAAGTTTTAGAATAACAAAAGCTGAAATTTTTCTCGAAAGAGATTATTGAAATATTTTTTTTTTCAAAACTAATCAAATTTGTGTTTTTACTTCATATGCGTATTGTTCTATTTCTCAATAAATAAAATAATATTTTCATTCGTCGGATTAGGAAATTAGTTTTTTTTGTTTTATGTGGAGCGTTAAAAAAAACACTAATCGGAGCAAATTGTCGATCGCTAAATCTCAATGACTTGAAGAAAAAGTTTAGCCTATGAACTATGAAAAAAATTAAGATTAACAGTAATATTAATTTTTAAGTCAGATTTTCAAATTATTTTTATTTGCTTCAATTTATTTGTAAAAAAATTTCTAAATTTTAAAATTACTGTAAACATTTGCTCACTACTCTCAGAAATAAAGGCAATTTTGAATTCATTTCATTTGAAGCAAAATATTCCATATAAATAGCATGTTTTTATTTTATTATAGAAATAAAAAATAACTTATATTTGATTGAATTTGAATGTCCATAAACAACTTAACTCTAAAGAAAAATAAAAAAAAGTGAAATTATCTTTATTCCAAATAATTTTTTGATTAATTCTAAAAGTTGAATCTTTCTAGAATCATTCAATTTTTCTATAAATTTTATGTTGATCTTATATCTATTAATCTTAAATAATAAATCATCTATATAAATTGTGGCCTAGTTGATTCAGCTCTTCCAATTCAAATTAAAAAAAGGAACAAAATAAAAAAAATAGAAAATAAAATTAAAGCCCAGTCAAAACATTCTTATTTAAAAATTGAATAACTAGCATTAAGTTTTTAGAAAAGAATTTTAAATAAACTTTCAGGCAACAAAAAATATTTTTTTGAAAGAGTTGTTGACATTTGAAATAATTTAACATTAGATGAAGCTATCAAATGCTGATACAAAAGTATCTTCAAAAAAAGATTATGATGATGTGGATACAGATTAATTTGAATTAATAATATTCAAACGTTCTATTCAAATTTTAATTTTTTTGTTGGCTCAACCCAAACTTAATTTAAATAATTTAAGTTTTTCTAGCCGATGCAGATGCTTTTTTCAATATCATCTAATAAATTAATTAATAGTTTTAAGTAGTAAAAAAAAAAACCCAGGCAATCAAAATATTTTTGTATTTAACTGTTACCTTAAGACAGCAAATATTAATTAATTTAAACTTTAATATTAAATTAATTATTTTTATGAATTTTTGGAGAAATCAATTGAAAGGAAACACTAAAAATTAAAAGTAAATAAATCAATTGGTAAATTTGAAAATTTGGTCAGTTTTTTAAATAAAAAATAGGAATTTTTTGACGCTGATAAATTCAGTGATCAGCGTTCATATCAAATTTGAAATGATGTAAATAAATTTAAGAAAACCTTAAATTAGATTTTATAAACAAATAATCTAAAAAAATTTTTTAAAAAATTGTTCTTGCTAATTTTATGAGCAATTTTATATTTTTTGGATGTTTTAAGATTTAAACGTTTTATTAAATTAAAATTATTGATTTGAGAAATAAATCTAATTGTACAACAATTATTTTAAAAAGGTTCTAAATAAAAATTTTCTGCTATTTAGTAAATAGTTAATTAATAAAAAAGAAGCTAGCTTTCGAGTTTTGATTGATGGCACCATTGCACATTTGCTCTTATATAGCTCCAAAATTTTTAAAATGCCCAATTTCATTCCATTTTTATTTGAAAATTCTTTTAACTTTTTAACCTTTCAAATTTAAATATAATAAAATTTTGTTAAAGGTTTTTCAACTGAAGTATTCAATTGAAGCTATCTAAATAAAAAAAACTACTGAATTAATAAATACCTATTTAATAAAAACAAATTAAATAATTCATACTTAAGAATTTTAAAGAATTAAATTCATACGTTACAAGATGTTAATTTTTAAATGAAATCAAATTTCAAAAATAGTCTAACAGTGAAAATTGTAGAATTGTAAGTTAAGATGAATAAAATTAACCTAATAAAATTAAATTAATTTACTTGTCAAGATTGTTTGGTATAAAGCATCAAAATATTATTTTAATTATATTCTAAGTTCAAAAAGTTTGAAAGCAATTTTAAAATTAAAGATTTAACCTAAATGTAATTGAATCGATATTTAATAAAATCAGATTTTGCTAGAAGTATTATAAAAAATATGAATTTCCCACATCCACTTAATTTGCTTCAAAAGATTATTTCAAAATCTTGGTATTTTATTTGCAGATATTTAAATTTTCGAAAAAATGAAGACGCTTTTAATTTAAGTTAAATTCAATTGAAAAATTAGTCAAATTGAATTTTTAATCTTAGATTTTCAAACACTTCTAAATTATATTATTTTAATTTTTGTTTATATATTAAATAACAAACATAAGCAAGGGGACTGAAAAGAAGGCTGTTGTCGTTCGGGTAAGTGCGGGAAATTCTCAAGTTTATTTTTCAAATAATAAAATAAGTTTGATTCAATAAGATCTAAAAGTAATCTGTCACAAGAAATACTTAATGGATTAGATAATTGAAAAAACTAACAACTTGGCTTCAAAAAGCGTTCAGAATAGAATGCTAAAAGCCAAGCTTAAAATTTTTTAGCATGCAAATACCCTACACTGACTGTCCAGTTTTTTTTGGAATAAAATTTGACCAAAATTTACTCAACAGATACGTAAAAAACAGTCTATAATATAAAAACTTGATATATTTATAAAGTAATTCAAAGACAAAGTACTGTAAACAACGATGTATGTCATCTACTGTGCCATTTATATTTACTCAGTAAACTAAACTAAACAAAACAATTAAGTTCTGAAAATTAATTAGTAAATTTTTTTAACAGAAATAGAATATTTTGAATCTTTTATATATTTTGAATATTTTAAATTTTTTATAAAATCATATTTAAATTTTTCCATGGGACTTAAACTTTAATTAAATAAATAATTAAAAATAAAGTGCTATTTTATGAGTCAATCAACTAATATTTTATTAACAATTTTAAATTTTATCATCGAGTGAATGGTTTCAATTGAAAACAAATAATGATAATTAAAATCAACTATATACTCAAAGAAACAGAATTTTTTGATTAAAAAGTCATGTTTTATTTTATCAATCAATTTAAAAAAAAATGTAATATTATTAGTCTTAATCTCTGAATTAGTTTGGTCTATCTGATGGAAAAAAAAATATCATATTTTAAGAAATATATTTCTTAAACCTATTTTTGATTAATTAATTATTTTTTTTGTAATAAATAAAATGAGTTAAAAATCAGGAAAATAATAAAATTAAAATAAAAAAATAAATTAAAATTTCGAAATAAAATTTATATCTAAATCAACAAATTAATTTAATATCACCACTATCTGAACCAAGTAATAACAATCGATTTAGAGGCAAATAAGTCTGACTTGTTATGACACCTTTGAAAATGTCTGGTTGTAGTTTATTCACAGAAAAAGGAATCTTATGAAAAAAATTATTTTGAATCAAGAAAATCAAAAAAATCATTTACTTGACTCGGTCCATCAATGTTTGAATGTATTCCGATTTTATTCGAGGCTGTCGACGTTATTAATTGATTTTTATTAACACTAATGAAAGGCACTGGTTCATTGTAGCACTTGATAATATTTTGAACTTGAACTTTGTCTTTTATTGAAGATAAAGTTATTGTACCGTCACTATAAGAACACAAAAATCGATCATTAGAATAAAATTTTAAGTTCAGAATTTCATTATCTAAACTTTTGCATGACTCTTGGATCCAACCAGTTCTCATGTCAATTAAACTCATTAATCCAGTGGAAAAACCAACAAGGAGCAAATTGTCCGTAGTCGAAATACTTTTAATAGAGCCGGATGGAGCATAACAAGTTTTCAACTCGTACGCATACGATTTTGTCCTCAAATCTATAAACCTAACCAGATTATCTACTGTGGCCACCACAAAAGAGCTTGACGGTGAACTCAAATTTGACATGCAAGTTACTATAGGGTTGTCAAACTGAAACACTTTTTTTCCAGCAAAAGGATTCCAAATATGTACTGAACCGTCACATGAAACACACAATCTTAAACTTTCCAAAAATAGTAAGCTGTTTACTGGCTTTTTGTGATTGCTATAAGTCCATTGGCATGTTTGCTGATTTTTCTTATTTCCTCCATGAAGTTTAAGCGACCATAATTTAACTGTTTTATCTTTGCTTCCGCTAATAAACGATGATTCATTATCTAATGAATAAATGCACTTAACTGTGTTAGTATGTCCAGATAGAGTAAGAAGACCAATATGCTTAAAATCAAACAAATTTCCTTTGGAACTTGACCGAATCTCATTTTCCCAATAAGCCAACCAATTCTCGCTCAGGTGTCTTGAAGTGTCCAATTTCGATTTATGACTTTAATTAATAATTTAGTTTAGGAAAAGTAACTTATTTCCTCGTTTGTTTATGCAGTATCTCAAGCTAATACACGCTTTTGGGCCATCCACCAAAATACATCTGGTGGATAGAAAAGTATTTTTAATTAATCAATAATTTCAGAGTCTAATGTGGATTTAAACACAGGTTAATGCTAATAGACCATGCGTTTATAATTAAAAATATTATTGCTTGGGTGAGATGTAATTTGATACATGGTTCAGAAACGTGTCTTAGCTTGAGATACATCATAATCAAACGAGGAAATACGGTATAATTTAATTTGATGTTTTACTCTTTTAAATCGTTTTCGCTAAATTTAAGTGTAAACTTGTTGTGTGCAAGTGAAAGCTTTGAATCTTCCCGATTCGGACTTAGATCATCTGAATTTATTTGAATTTGGTTGCCACTTATACTAACATGTTCACTAAATGATGATCCGTATGATGTGCTTTGAGAACTTGAAAATCTAGTTCTTTGACTCTGAAGACTTGTTATGCTGATTCCAGTTATACTTTTCGACTCTGATTCTCTTGCTTGATATAAAATCAAATTTAAATTTGAAAAATTAAATCTCTAGGGCTTTTATTTAATTTGTCTGTACTTGATTACTTAAAACAGTTTAAATACAATAAAATAAGAAATCTATTCTCCTTTCTTAAATAGAGAAACAAAAGTCAATTTAATGTAAAGATACGAGATAGTTAATAAAAAATAGGATAAAGAATCGAGTTTAGTGGTAATCCAAGAGCAATAAAAAGATTCAAACAACACTGATAACGATTTGCTTACACTTTGTCAGTTTAATCAATATCCATACGTGTATTGGTTTGATTCTGAAAGATTAATAAATGATGACCAAGATGCATTATTTGAATTTAAAATAAATATTTTTCAAACAACGATAATTATTATTCATTTAAGTTACTTTATCATTATTTTTTTAATTAATTTCCTATTTTAAAAATTAACAATAAATCAATTTAGTATTATTATCTTAAAAAATTTTTTGACAATAAAATATTTTGTCATTTTTTTCTTTGGCATCAGATTCACCCGAAATTATTTACACAAGACCATTTTTATATTTTAATCTAATATAACACCAATTCTGAGAAAAAGTTTTTCAAAATAAACACCTAATATTCCAAGAAAAATCAAACATTGGATTAATTGTTTAGCAATGCAATACGTGCAAAATTTCTGCAAATTTCACTAGAATTATGTAAGTGAAAACCAAATTTTTGTTTAAGCTTGATTTTTAGACAAATTGATTATTTTCAGAAAATCCTTAGAATTCTGTCTTATTCCTATTGGACAAAAAAAATTAAATTCTTTTTCAAATAGAATAAAAATTTTAAAAAAAAATTGAGTAAAATTTTAAATTAAGGTTTTAATTGATAGAGAAATTTTTACATTTTATATTCAACGGCTGGGTTCTATTTGGTTGTTTTGATATTTGTTCATTTAAAAGACACATTTTGTGAATCAAATCCCCATTTGTAAGTATGTTATCAATGTAATTTCTATGAAAAAAATTCAGAATTAGATTAAAGATTTTATTTATTTACCCGCTAGTAAGTCTTGAAATTCCCATATAGGCCGTGTGGGCTAACTCACAACTGAATGTATTAACCATCTCCTCATTAGGGCCTAAATTTTCTACCGAATTTTCCAATAAAACCTCTTGTGTTTCTGTATTATTTGGCTGATTAGAATCTTCTTCATTATTCAAACTTAATAATCCAAAGCTTTGGGTTCTGAATTTGGTTCCACTTGAATTGAATTCAAAGCCTTTTCCACCCAAACTATTAGAAAGATCAATTGACACTTTTAAGTAGTCATCTTCATCGCTTGTCAACAATTCTCTCGAAATTTGATCTTGCTTATTGCTTCGTTGATTGAAAGACATTATTGAAACACGGGGCTTCATGAACAAAGCTTTGGTGCTATACTTTGAATCACTTTTTATTTGAATCGGCTTGGATGGCATTACAGCTGGATTCATGATACTAAATCTAACTTGACTAAAGCTGTCAAAAAAAATTTTCAGCACATCTTTCATTAGAATCCGTGTTTGTTCAAGTCCTATTCGCAGACTCAATATTAATATGATATCTAATGCTTTATAAGCTAATGCCTGTCGCATTAAATATCCGTTTGGAAATTTTAGTTTCATGTTAGAGTAAATCTTAATCACTGGTATTAAAATTTGACTTATTACATACTTGAAAAGAGAGATAAAATTAAAAATTCATTTTTGTTTTTTAGTTACGCCAAGTTCATCCATCAAAAGTTTAAGATCCAAATAGTTCATTGAAAAATTGACCAGAACCATTCCAGCTAACAATGAAGCCTCCAAACGACTTGAAAGTCTATTAGTACACTCGGAAATCTTTTCATCAAATTTAGTTTATTTAGAAAAGTAGCCAAAAGTTTGAGTAATAAATCATAAGTTTTTTACGAAAACCTTTCTAATTTATATAATTTTCTTGAAAGTCAGATAACTAAATTAAAAACTTTAATATTTAAAAATTTATCCTTTAAAGGCAAAAAAATTCAAACAACACTTATAATAAAGCAGCCAAAAAATTTAAACAAAATACTAGTTATTAAATGTGTAAAAATGGCCACAACTTTTGAGCTTGATATTTATTTTTTAAATATTTTCATAAGAATTCTTGTGAGAAATTTATAAATTGTGTATATTTTGAATTTTGTACCAGAAAAGCAAAAAAAAAATTAGATTGAAAAAAAATTTTTTATAATGATTTAAAATTCAGAAATTCTTCAAAGGAGTATTTCATTCATTATAATAAAATTTTAAGATCAAATTTTAATGTGAACAAATTCAGTGACCAGCTGACACATCTTTCAAAAATGTTTTTAGATGTAAAGAAGTTATTTCAATTTTTAATTTTGCTTATTAAACAATAATCTCTAATTTCGCTCATTTTCTAACAAATTATAATTGTTTATCATTAATCATCAAGTTAAAAGTCACTATAAAGAGACCTTTTCTATATATAAAAAAATTTGTTCTCAAAAAGTAAAAAATGTCTATTGAAACAATAAAAAATATTGTTTGCGATTATTTAAAAATTATATTAATGAATTTGGGAACATTATTTATATCATCCAGACTTAATTTTCAAATAATCAGAAGACTGAAAAAAGAATTTTATCGTTTTAAATTTTTTTTAAAAAATTTTGTTGTGTTTCTTTATATTTATAATTTTTTTCCGAAATTGAGTCAAATTATTTAAATAATCTTTTGTGCAACTTCTTTTTGATCTGGCTTTCGGAACAACTCTGATCCGAGATTAACTGAGTCGAACACATAATTGTATCTCATCAATTCATAACTTAATCAATTTTTTTTTCAATTTTTAAAATTTTTTGGACTATAAATCACACTATAGAGTGTGCTTAGTAGAGAACCTAAGTTTTGATAAGAAAAATTATTTATTTAGGCCTAGTCTTTTTTTCAGTTTTCTTGTGTGATAGTCCGTGGATGTATTTACAAGATTTAGTATGTGTGGGTAAAATAACTTGAAGCGTGTGGATCAGATTTTTATGTGTGCTTAATCCTTAAACCCATTAGATTTCATTAAACGAAGTACCTAGAGTTAATTTATTGAAAATTTTTTGTCAATTATAGTAATTCAATTCAAAAATAACGGGTGTTCAAAAGTTTTTTAAGGTAAAAAAACATGCTCTCATTGACCGAATTTAAGCAAATTTTGTACAATTATTTAATATCATCTAATAATTAAAAATATATAAAATCCAATAATCTCCAGAATTATGGCATCTGGAGCACCTAAACCTAAAATTGACGAGTGTCCTTTAATGTTTTCATTGTTAATGTATATTTCTAATAGGTAATTTTAAGAGCAAAAAAAAGTGATTAATATTTTGTAACTAAAATTTGTATTAACTTAGATTTTATATTTTATTCAATTATTAGATGAAATTAAATAACTGTATAAAATTTGGTTAAATTCAGTCAATGAGGACATATTTTTTTACCTTAAAAAACTTTTGAACATTCTTGTTTGAACGCCCGATATAATGACAAATTAATTAATAGGGCAATATTTGGTATTAAAATAATGAAAAATTTTACTGTGTTTGATACGTATGGCAAATATTGAGCTACTATGACTTGTTCTCCATAAAACATAGCTACTGTCTTAAGAGATGCCAGAATCAAATTGGCAAAACGATCTCCTTCGACCGGATGAGAACTATTTAGCGGATTGTCACTATTTTCAATTCGAATCAAGCATTTCTGGTTCATATAGCAAATGGCAAGCATTTTAAATAGATCATTGCAACAAAACTTGCAAGTTAGAACTGGTCCTAGGGTTGTAATTACCCTTTGGAAACAATTGAATGCGACAGTTGATATGTTGTCCGTTATTGTTGAAGTTGACTCAAAATCAAAATCTTTAAAGCCTGAAATTGCTTCGATCAGAAATGGAAATATTTGACTCAAAAAGACTTCTAAGCCAAAAATAATTCTAAGCTCATTTATGAATGTGTAATCAAAAAGTTTGCAAAATTTGACTTTATCATCATCGCGGTGAAAGTTTATGCCCAATGTTTCATTTAAATCAACAATGTTAAGAACTGAGAGCAAAATTGGAAGAAATCTTTTCTGAATTTCATTTTTGGACAAAAATTTTGGGAGCTTATTGAACAAAAACAAAAAAGAATTGGCACAAGTGTTCGGATTTTCAAATAGATTGATTAAATATTGAACAATCAAATCATATGATTCATTTCCAACGCATATAGACTGCGATAGAAAATTTTTTTTTGGATCACTCATATCGAACATTAATTTAGGCAAGTAGAGAAGAGCTAAATAAAATTTTTGCTCATGTAATTGTTCAATACTGATCGTTTGCTCAATAGAAGATGTTTCATCTGCAGAATAAAAAGCCAAGTCTTCAACATTACGGTTCATATTAAGCATTCCTGTTTGTTTAATAACCAAATTTAATTGCTTAAGAATATATGATTTCTCTAATAGGTCATATTCATCAATCAAATAGTCCAGTTTGTACGCTATTTCGTTAAACTTATACAAATTTTCAAAAAACAATTTAAATGGAAGAACAGTTAAATGTGGATTTAGCAGTGTTGATACATTTAAGTTTTGGCTCTGATATTTTATCATGTTTTCCAAGTAATAAGTTTGTTTGAGCTGCTTTTGGTATTTAAAATTAGAATGTTTCGAATCGCATAATGGCAATTCATTAAATGGCTTCATTACACTCAATATAAATGGCTGGAAAGGTCTTGACGATAAAATAAATTAAAATATTTTTAGAAAAATTCTTTCAAAACTCAATAGATATTTAAAGAATTAGCTTTTTAAATAAAAATTTGAAAATTAAATTATGTAGATGATCAGTAAAATTGAATGTAAGCAATAAAATTATGGCTATGCTGATTTAAATGACCAATGCATAAATGATCATCTAATAGTTCTAAAATTAGAAAATTCAACATTTTATCTAATAAATTAAGTTGAATTAATATTCTCTTAAAACTTCTTAAACTTTTTTAACGATACTCTTAATTAAAAAAAAACTCTTAAACATATTAGTTTTTTAAATTTAACTAATAATAGTTGGATATCATGTCAGAATTATACTTATCTTTCTGCTAAAGGACATTATCTAGAAAACTTTGCATTCAAATCACTTGCATTGGATTTTAAATGCATGATTGAAAAACACTGTGCTGGAGACGTTAAAGAAATTGTGTTTTAGATTTTGAATGGGTATGGAATTAAGTAATAAGTTTTTAAAAATGTTACATATCACAATAGTAGTTAAAGCAACTAGGCTTTTGAAACAAGAAATTGGTCGATAATTTGTCTTCCTATCCATTGCATAGAACATATACTCCAGCTAATTGTAAAAAGAATATACATAAAGGGAAATGGGAAAAATTGCACAATCAAAAAGACTAAAAATTTTCTTATTAATTTTTTTCAAATCAAAAAGTTTGATTAACTGCTTGTGTTAGAAAAGCATTACTTTGAAGATTCTTAAAATTCATCTGTCAAAGACAAAGAATTAAGTTTATATATTTTTTTAAAGATTTATTAATCTAGTTAAATTTTTATAAAAAATTAAAATGATATTTTAATATTTTATTTTTGGTCTAACTTTAACCTTTATAATAAAATTTGAATTTGAATCATTTTTTTATATTAAATGAGTATTTATTTGAATTACTGCAGACGTAAAGAAAATATAATAAAAAATTTTTCACAGACAATATTTATGCTTTAACATATGATGCAGAGCATGGTTATACTTAGTTCTTGGAAAGCCTTACACTGTGCCCCTATCACAATCATTATGCCTAGATAAAATATTTCAAAAATTGGATACTGACAAAAATAGGGAGGAAATAGAAAAGTGAATACTATACAATACTTTCTTGTTCGATAAGACACAAAGAAATACTTTTGTGCCATGCACCAAAGTAGATCTCGCACATGCAATAATATTCTTAAATATTAACACATGGTATTATAGCGTAAACGTAAGTTTAGGTCCGCTTTAAATTCTAAAATTTTTGATTTAATACATTATGAATTTAAAACAAAGTACAAGATAATAAAATTTTTTTTTAATTTTGCATTTGGTACAGCACCAAAAATAAACACCTAAACTCATGATTACTCTATAACACCAAATATTTAGGATTGTTTTCTCTTTTTTCTCATAAATTGAGTTTTAAAATTTTTTAGAAGAAAAATCAATTTGAATTTTTTAATTTGAAACATACCCTGTTATTAAATGAGGCTCCTGATTTATTGTTTTGCAAATGAACTCATAGCGTGTTTTAAGCGAGTTTAGTTGTGGTAAACACTTGAGTTTATTAAACAATATTATTTCGCACAAAATACATGCCAAGCATTTTAGGTCATTTTTAACAAGCTGTTCAAAATTTAGCTCATTTTTGTTTTCATTTTTCTCTTCGTTTTGAGGCAAACAATGATACACTTTATTCACAAATTTTAACATTGACTCTATTTGTTCCAGTCTTTCCAATGGATTAAAATCTTCAGGTAAATAAATAGTTGAATTATTTAGTTCTTCATTTTTCACAATGGTTCTTCAATTAGATTGTTAAAAATTTCAAAATAGAAAAAAATTATCTAATTTTATACTTTTTCCTTATATCTGACTCAGAACTGAGCGATTTGACTTTATTACACCGATATTTGTTTTTAACAAAAGGTGACTGTTCTGAATGGTATGTCCTGCTAATGGATCTAACCGGATGCGGCACATTAAATAATTGGACGATTCCATGAGTTTTCATAGCTTGATTAGCATCAATTAATGGTAAGCAAACATTTTTAGCCTCAATGGCCGCATCTCCACTCAATTTAAAGCCAAAAACCAAGTCTATCCAATGATGTAGATTTTTTGAAACATGTTCTGACTCAAGCAGCTTTCGATGAGCTTTGATGAACTCTTCAGGCGAACTAGCCCATTCAGGCAGCTTTAGATCTGACATATCTTCATGAATTGACTTGAAAATGTTAATATCATAATAGAATTCAGGTATGCACTCCTCAGGTGTCCACATATACAACCGGTTGACCGATGCCGGGTATTCATTGGGAACCCAAGTTCGTCTCACATGCTTACATAAAGTATCTCTATCTGTAATCCTCGATTTGTACACAAAAAAAGTTATTTCAGACAAAAACTCAGTCAAATGATATGCTCCTGTTGGAGAGCTTGCTTGATAAGTCAAATCCAAGTGAGCGTCACCTTTATTTAGACGAAATTTTGACTGAGTTAAATCTCGAAAATTTCCTGTTTTTGAAGTAAAGTCAGTGACCCAAGGAAATATTGGATGATTATATGGACAATTAAACTTTTTTCCAGCAATACAATTTAGCATCAAAAGATAGTTAAAGTTGTCTACTTTGTTAAAACACCAATTTTTTGTAATATTGGCCAAATCTTGATGACTTAAGTGCTTATATGAATCGTATACGTCCTCCAATTGATTGGTAATAGAAAAAGAATCCTCAACAAGACTGATTATTTGCTGTTTAGCTTCAGTTTTGTACAAGTTTAGAATAGAATCAATTGGAAGTTTCAAACGTAACCAATAGTTCTGGTCAATGAATATATCGCTTAGTTTTAATTCACTTATATTTAAGTTCAGGCCATTGATTTTTTTAGTGAACTTGATTAATTGGTAAAGAATGAACAGAGTTTTTTCATGTGAATCTAGAGTTTTTGGACTGTACAATAAAATATCGTGAAGATTGTACAAATTTTTGATAGAATATTCAAGCTTAATTTCATCATCTTGAATGTGATAATTTTTAAGATCGACTAGATGAGAGCTAATTTCTAGCTTCTCATTATTCAAAAAAGATGGCCCGTAAAGACTGTATATTAAGGCTGTGGCTGCTGTTTTCAAATCCTTAAAGATTAAAACTTAAATGTTTACGAAATATTTAATAATTGATTATAAATTAAAAAAATTAAAAAATAGAATTAATTGATAAAAATCAAAAAGTTTCAGTGTATTTTTTTTATAAAAATTTCTCATTAAATTTTAATTCTTTGATCAACCTTTAATCACCTTAAATGAATGTTTTTCATTTAAGATAAAAAATCTAAAGCTTACTATTAAAATTATTAAAATTAAAATCTAATTTAAAATAAATTTGGTTTAAAGTAAGTTTAATTTGGTTTGGTTCTTTAGTTTTATATTTTGCTGGAAGTCAAATTTTTAGTTTTTGTGACAATATTAATTTAAAATTTTAGAATTTCAATAAGACAAAGAAACTTTATGTAAAAACTTTTAGCTCATGCATCAAGTAGAATGCGATTTTAAAATGAAATGGATCTTCACTCTTTGACTTGAAGATGAGTTCATCAACTTCTCACAAGCTTGTTTGGTTTATGATCAAATTTTATGAATTAAATTATTGCTAAATTTTATTTTTTAATTAAAAAAATCTATAATTATAAATAAAATATTGTAAAATTACGACAATTTTCTCAAATTAACTTTAATACTTTAATATTGGGGATCTCAGTTATTCTTAAAACATATTCTTATGTGAGAAATTTTAATAAAAGATGGGAAAATATTTTTTGTGCTTTTTCTATCCAAAGCAAACATCACCTAAATTCAAATGCAACTATGTAAAAAGGAAATCATTTAAACTAAAAAGTAGATTTTTTGAAAAAATAAGGGTAAAAAATGTTTATTTCAGCTGATATATTTTGTACAACCATTTTTTGATCTGTTTAAAAAAATCGTTTTTGATTCATAATGTCTTGATATTGGAAAGTAAAATCATTGATTGCAGCTAACTAATTTAAATAAAAGAGTTTTAGCATTATCATCCAAATTAGATCAAAACTTTTGGTAAAAATTTTTCCATAAAATATTGAAAAATAAAAATTCTTGGAGAAAAAAAATGATTTAATCTTACAAAAAACTGTCCTGTTGAATTAAATTTTTTTGCAGAAAATTTTTTCTCCTAAATCAAGAAATATTTTTTTCGTTGTAAACCTATTATTTTTGGCTAACGGCTTATTAAATATTAATAATAAGCTACAGTAAGATTCGTGTACTAAGACATAACTGGTATGAATGATACATAAAAAGGACAAAAATAAACAATAAGATAAATGAAACACAAAATAATAAAATACAATTTAAAATATAAATTTCAATATAATTTTTCAGGATAATTTAATATTAGAATTAAATAAAATATAATGCTATGACCCTATGATTGATTAAGAGATTTCCTTTTTGTTGGAGTTGTAAGTATCGTATCTGTTTTTGAATTGATTGATTGTTTAAATTTTAATAAAACTACCGGTTTTATATCAATATCAATAGAATAAATTAGTATTTCTTTAAAACTATTTACTGTTGTAATGTATTTGATTTGTTCAGGATAACAGTTATCGTTTGTTGATTTCCATGTATTACTAAAATATGATTTATCTAAATAAGCCATTGTTCTAGGCAGATTGTCATATTGATCCAAATTCAATATTCTATCTGACTTAATTGGACTAGAAAAATTTTTTATTCAATCACACTTTTTTTTAAAATAAAATTACTACATTTTATACACATATTCTTGTTTTTGATTTTCATAAAATTTAATTGTTTCAACAAAAATTTTTTCTCCATTCATTGTAAAAACCGATAGTTCATTGTTCAAAACTAGGAAAAAATAAGCAAAAAAACACTTGACTTAAACTCTTTCAAAGATGCTACTCTTTGTTAAAAAAAAATTAAAAAAAAGTAAAAAAATTATTTTATTTTTAGTACAAATATAGAGTTGATGTTAAATTAGATAAAAATTAGATGTTTAATAAATAATCAACTAGCCATGGCTTGTCTTTGTCAGCATATTTAGTAGGCGGCAGATCATACGGTACTAAAAAGTCTGGTTCAGATTCATTCAATTCGAAAAAATATTTTTGTTCCTAAAAAAAGAGATGCTAAATGAAAAATAAATAAGTTTGAATTTCAAAAAATACATTCATAATGGAAGGAATAAAGAGAACACCAATTTCATAAGACAATATGTGATACTGAGTTTCATTTTTTTCAAATGATCCCCATGCAGCCTTGGACAAATTCGCGCTTGTCAATAAAAACCAATACAATTTCTTGTAGTCATTAGAATATCTAGCAAAGGTTTTAATGTGGGGACTTGCTCTAGTTCGTCCTGTTGTATCAGCCTTCCACTTACTAATTTAAAAATAAAATAATTTATCCATCTAAAACTTCAATCACAACTTACTAGAAAAAATCATTTAAATATGGTTGTTTGGTTGCAACTGATTTTGAATATGGCAAAGAACCGCCAGCCAATGGTCCTTCAAAACTTTTGAAAACATCTTCAACACTGGGATAAATCAGGATAGGTTTTGTAATTTGGAAACTCAATGGATTAGTACAAGACGATAGAGATTGACTAAACTCTTTGCATAGCCATTTGTCTTCTGTCGGTCCAAGTGAACCAATACTTGAAAATTGACAAATCAATCGATCTGGCTGCTCGACTGGCGATGAATTTTTAAGATAATCTGCCAATACTTTTCGAAGTCGAACATGGCCAAATATTTTTTTGCTACTTGGAAAGCGACCAGGACACGATCCAATCAAAAAAACACTTAAAAATTAGAAATAAATTTTCAATGTAAAATTTATTTTAATTTTTTTTACTTTGCACTGGTCATGTCATGAGATTTGATTACATCCATCCAATAAGTAAATTTATCTTCTCTGTAATGTTCAAGATAAGTCAATAAATAGCTCTTGAATTTTGTTTTTGAATCATAGGCTATATAAGGCTTTTTGCTTTCTGATGAAATTTTGGGAAATAATTGACTAATCCACATACTAAAAATTATAATTAAAGAAATAGCTTTTTTTTTAATTTTTTTTTAATTTTATACCCTTGAGTCTTTTGACTCCAGTCTGCTTCAATCAAATTTGATGTATGAATAACTATTTTCAAGCCATTTTTGTATAATAAAAACATCATTTTAGTATGATGAGTGCCGTAAGGAGATTCGATTTTTGCTTTTATTAAAGTAACATTTGAATGGACCTCAGCCAAATGATCAAGCTCGGTTCGCTTCGAGTTTCCATGAATGATTGTCAATGGTTTGTCTCTATTTTCAATCGGGTATTGCTCAAGTAGCCATTCGAGATCATGCATATAGTTAAATTGAGCTGAAGCAACAAATTCTGATTTATCCACGAGCAAAATATCTTTGAGACTCATTGAATATGTAGAGTTTATTTGGGATGCATGTTTGACGTGATGTATTTTGGTTAAAAAAATCAAATTCTCTTTCGGATTAGGGTTACTTTTCTTTTTTTTTGGATTGCTACTATTAGTAGATTTTTCTGGATGGGAGAATTCGTCGAAATGATCGGGATTTTTTCGATAGCAGTTAGTTCCATATTTGCATGCAGGTTTTTCATCAATTGTAAAATTGGAGTCAGAATTTGAACTGGAATCATCATCTAATACAACAAGCTCAGGGCTTTCATTTTTCCGCTTAGACATTTTAAATGAATAAACAAATAAATTTATTTTTGATTTAAAATATTCATGTGATTTAGAATAATTACAAAGAAATTAAAATCTAAACAATTGTTAAGTTTTCAGTGATTTTTTTTTTCGTTGTATTTTGAATGAACATTACTGTTTTGAATTTTAATAACTTTTTTAACACTGATTCATACAAAAAATCAAATTAAAAGACCTTCTCAATCAGAATCTCAGAAAAATGATTCACTGAAATGCTTGACAGATTCAATAATTGAAGAGGAAAATCTTTTGCTGTTAGAAACGATGAATTCGAAGAAAAGTGTCCAAAAAGGAAAGGATTAATTTAAAAAGAAAATAACGAAAACGGTTAAACAACACTCAACTAGTTCAAAAAATTAAAAAAAAAATATGTTCTAACCCTAACTTTCCAGAAAAATCTTCACTATCTATTTTCACTAAAAAAATGGTTAAAAGTAACACATTGAAATTTTTTTCATCTTCCCAACAAGGAATTAAAAAAATGATCGATTTTTTATATTCTGTCTCTATAATCATCAAAACTGTTACTTAATTCTAATTAACTAGAATTTGATCCATCTTTAGTTATTTTTAAAAGGCAATCTATGCAATTCTATTTCCTGTTTCTTCAATTAAATTAAAAACTATAATATAATAATAAAATAAAAAACAACGTTCAATTGATGATCTAAACAGCAAAATATCCCAAAAAACAATGTAAAGAAGTACACCATTTTAGTCACAAAAAATCTTCAAAACAAGTCTTTCACCTTAAATTGAAAATCTAATTAGAAAAGGTATGAAAATTAGGGGAATTTTCTAGAAAACTCGTTGTCAAATGATTAAACAAAGATTTAAAAATAAGTTCAAAAAATTTTTTTAATCAAAATTGGTTCGAATTTATTAAATAGATAAAAAAAATTCACTTTCCAGCAGATTCTTTTGGAAAAATAATTAATAAATTCAGAGGGAAAGCTCAGCAATTATTCCGATTTTGATTGCAAATAGAGAGAGTAAAAAACAGATTAAGAATAAGTAGATTTTTTTGGAGAATATAAATCAGCACCATTCGGTCCTAACACTTAGTTAAAGATATCAAAATAATTGAATTAAATTTAAAATATTCCATAAAAAAAGTCTACTCTTATAGAACATTTTGCTTATAGAACAAAAATCCGAGGAATGAAGAAGCATCAGGATTTGACCAAATTCATGATCTATTTTTAAAAAATTGACCACAAAATTGACGATATAATATTTTTTTTACAATCCCTAAACAAAGTATACATTCCGAAAGATTGGAAAACTGCAAATATTACAAATTTTTTTTTTTTGACCCTATTCTATCCTAGTTGATAATGGGGAGGAGCTCATCTCCTTTTCAAGTACCTTTTTGAGCAACAGCTCCGATCTGAAACAGAGGTTA
>PJRA01000509.1:1026820-1040480 GCA_016987375.1 Brachionus koreanus | reverse complement strand
GTCAAGACATCACAAAAATGAAAATTCATTTAGATTTCAGACACTTAATGAGCGATTGGCAAACATAAGTGTTGATGTGACCAAAAAAATTAATCGCTATCAACAAAAACCTGAAGAAACTGAGACTTATTTTTATCAATCTTTGGAAAAATGGGTTGATCTTAACTACACAGGAATTTTTTGTAACATTTATTAAAATAATTAGTTACCAAAGTGTTCATTAATTTTATTCTTAGACGAATTCACCAACAAAGTTAAGTCAAAATGTCAAACTTTGGCCTTGCTTATTTACCATAAAGATTATCTAATTGAAACATTAAAAGAGTTTATTTTGAAAGCTAATGAACTATCACTTCAACCAATTTTAGAGTATTAATTAAAAATTATAAACAAGTTTTTTTTTTTTATTAAATTTTATTCTAATAGCCTTACAGCTCAATTGGCTAGAGATCTACAAAGTGATTATTATCCATACTTTCCGGATATATTTAATTGCATAACAAAAATATTGGAAACTCAAAATACGGAAATTTTGGAATGGGCTTTTCAAGCATTATCGTATCTGTTCAAATTTTTGTGGCGTTACATGCTCAAAGATCTAAATTCAGTATACGATCTTTACTCGCCATTATTCGAAGAAACGCGCAAGTTTTACATTAGAAATTTTGCTGCAGAAAGCTTTGCATTCTTAATGAGAAAAGAACAGGATCAAAATGAGCTTTTTAATTTCCTCTTGACCAAACGTTTGGTTGAGCATCCTAATGAGATAAGCGGTATAGGACGCTTGATTTTTGAAATGTTCAAGGGCATAAAACACCAATTTAACACATGCACCGAGTCTTCGTTCCAAATTTTGCTACAAAAGCTTGCTTTTTTCGACAATGAAGACAAAAATGAACTTGTTTACAGATGCATTGCTAAGACTGTTCAAAGCATGGCAGAATTTACCAAAAAAGAACATTCAACTATTGTTTGGACCTGTTTTTATGTAAGAAAAAAATTTTTTGTAAAATTTATGATATTTTTTTTTATTAAGAAAGGAATTGATCTAAATATGGGGAACAAAAAAAAATTGACTTATTTATTACGTTTATTTGAAGTTTTTCTTCAGTCTAAAAACTGCTACTTAGTAAATAATTTGGACTTACTATTAAAAAACATGATTAAATTGGCCGACATCGAAATAGACAATACACAATCTTCGTTTGATTTAACAAGACAATTTTTTATCTTATCCAAGCTAGTGCTTTTGAGTGAAAATTTGAAATTTCCGATTGAAAAAGCAAACATTCTTCCAAAAAAACTATACGACATGAAATACGATTACCGTCTAGTTTCAGACTTGAGCAGATCTTTATTCGAGCACACATATTTTGAAACTGTAAGTTTAAAATAAATTAATTAGTGTCTTTATTTTTAAGAAAAAAAAACAAATTTTACCTAATTTTTTATTTTTAATTTTAGGGTTTATTTAAGTTCTAATTTTTAAGAATAAAATTTTTCTTGTTGTTAAAAATTTTTTTCGTGAATGAATCATGGTGCAGCATGCATACTTGTATTGTAAAACTTTGAAAATTTAGCAGAATCGAACCAGTTTTAGTAGTGTTGGGTACCGTCAGTGATGGCCACTGGACCGCCAAATCTTGGTGTTGGCGAGGAAAAAAAATTTTTTTCTAAATTTGAATTTTTTTTTATTTTACTCAATTCTTTTATCCATTGAATTTTTATTTTCGAAAATTTTTTAACTTTTTTTTTTACACACAGCCATGAAAATTGCCAACACCAAGATTAGGCGTTCCAGTGGCCGTCACTAATTTTTAGCAAAGTTAAGTTTTTTTTAATTTTGATTCTTTCACTTGCTCTAAAAAAAAAAATATAAATACAATATATTCATCTCAAAACATAAGAAAGACTTTTGATTTAATGTTTTTTTAAAATATTTCTATACATTGCAAAGCTATGATATGAAGTATCAGTAAAAGCAATTTCCCATGTAACTCAGAAAATTATTTTTAGAAAATATTTGATATATATATAATTTTATCATTGTTAAATGAATAAATATATAGCCTTCATTCACAAAAAAAACGGTGATAAATCAATGAGAATTGATAGATAAATCATTAATGAGTTCATCAGTTTCAGCTCATCTAAATTCTTTATGAAAATATTATATAATTAAATAAAAATTTATTTTAAAATAAAATAAAATTTGTTATCTTTCAAATAATTTTAAGGATAAGTAGACAGTATATAAACAAAGTTTTTTTCAATTAATTAAAATTAATTTCAATTAATTAGTTCTGCATTCAAAGCACGGCCGTCTGGAACTTAGATCACATTTTCTCCTTCAACTAGACATATTTCACGATTAAATGCTGTTGCTTATAAGCCTTTTTTTCCAATAATAACAAAACAGTTGATGCTGAAAAAACCTATTAACCTATTAATTTTATTACTCCACATATTATTTTCATATTAACAAAAATATTCCATTTTAGTCAAAAACTCAAGTTATAAAATTTTTACCAAAATTTTATTATCCTATTGCCGAAACTATTGATTATTTAGAGCTCATTTTTTGCAAATAAAATCACAAAAATTTAAGTTTATGATCAAATTATAGAAATCATACCAAAAATTACTATTAGAAAAAAAGATTTTAACCTTTTTTGATTTTAAATTTTACTGCATCAACATTTTTTTACAGTAATGAAAAGTCTACCTTAATTTTTATAACTAAAAATTTTATCTGTTTTTGTATTTAATTTTAAAACTACTGTTTACTAGAAAATCAACTTTTTTTAAAAACAAAAAATTAACAAGAAGAAAATCAAGATACTAATTTTTATTTTTATTTTAAATTTAAAAATTTTCGCTTAAGGTAATTTTTCCGAATTTGATATTCTATTTTGACAATCAAATAAAAAATAACCATCAACCAAACAATTATATTGAAAAATCTTTTTTGACCCTTTTGGCCGAATATTTGCTTAAAAACAAGAAAATTCTCGAACCAAATTACAAAACAGAGAAGCAATCTGAGGAAAAATTAGAAGATTTTGTTCAACAAAAAGGTTTAAACAATTTGAATCGTATATTCAACATTGACAAGACTTACACAAATTCTGAATTAGCCAAATTTGTTAACGAATTTGTAGTCAATCAAATTACCAAATTTGATGATTGTGAGTTAGTAATGAAAATTTTGATATCAAATTTCCTAATAGGAAAATGCTCGTCTAATGTTGATATAGTCCAGTTGATAAATAAATTAATTCAAATAATAGATCAAGAGCTTAATTGTATTTCCGAAGATAATAAATTAGTAAACTTGGAACTTAATTGTTATTTATTGAGTCTAACAGTGTGGTCTATGAGTATATGTAGTAAACTTTCTTGCCAAAAACAAATAGTTGAATTAATACTCAAATTAAATGAAGCAAAAAACAATTTAAAAGAAAAGCAATTAGTAAATTATGACGTAGATTCAATAGATTTATCATCAAAGCATTTGTTGCAGGCGCTCAAATACTCTTTCGACAATGAAAGTGAATCTTATTTATTGACTACGCTGAGTGAGTACCTCAAAACAGAACTATCATCTCCATTTAGCGAGTCTAGAATTAATTCTTTATACTTACTATCCGCTTTGTATAAACCTAGTGGTCTAGCAGTAAATGAAGACAATGAAAATTTGTTGGAGCAATGCTTAAAGATAGAATTGACACCGGCCAGTTTAGATGAATATAGACAAAAAGTTTACTATTTACAGAAACTAGATCCGATAGTATGCAAAAAATTGATCGAAAATCCTCTTAGTGAAGAGGTACCATTAAGATATTTGTTCGGTCTTTTGTTTGAAAATTTTAAGCTATTCTGGGATCCGACCGTACAAATGATTGTTTCATATGCCAATTCGATGAAACAGAATGAATTTTGGAATTTCTTCTATAATTTTTTGAGCGATTTAACTCACAAAATTGAGTCCAAAGCACAAGCTTGTCGGAGACAAGCGAATAAAACCGATTTCAATGCTGATCAATTTGATTTAATGAATTTTTTAGAGGAATCAAGACTAGGAAACTTGAACTCAATTGACTATATGAACAATAGAATTCTTTTGTGTAAATCAATGCAAAGTTTTTCACAGATTTGTGAGTCAAAAACCAGGCTTCTGGTGCCATTATTTTTCAGATTTATGGAGTAAGTAATCATTTTTTAATTTTTCGGATTTTAAAATTTTGAAATTTTAAGCTAAAATTATTTAAAAGCAAAAAGAAAAAAAGCCATAAAAATCTTTCTAAATTAGAGATTTATATTTTAGATTAGTTTTAATTATTAATCGATTTAAAATTTAAAAAAATGAAAAAATTTAAAATCAAATCTGAAAAATGAAACATTTTTATTATTAAAAGTTTTAAATTTAAATGTTTTTTGATTAGAATAAATTTAAAAAATTATGTTTTTCTAAGTGATTTAAAAAATTTACAAAGAACTGATTTTGAAGTTATGCTTTAGTAACCAATATTTTATATAATGATTCGACTAAGTAAATCAATGAGACATTGAATAATTTTACTGTGATTTATAATAAAAATTTCAAATTTAGCTATCTGGAATAATTAAGTACTTTTCCTAAATATTAATTTAATTTTTTTTTCCAAAAAACAAGATGTTTATTTATAAAAGCTAATTTTTAAAATTTTATTTATTGCGAGGAACGAGCTATTAAGCAGTTACGAACACTTTGAAAATCAATTTATTGAACTGTTTTTAAAAAAATTTTAATGTAACTTTTGAAAGACTAAACACATGTATTTTGTAGTGTAATTTTTGTACTAGGATTTTACTTTGCCGTATTTTGTTTATTTATTTGATTAAAATTTATAAAAATTAGACTAAATAAATTTATTATTTTATTTATTTTAAAAAATTAAGACTAACGACTCGTTACTAGCATACAAAGCTCTGCTTCCTATATCTTAATAAAAAATATTTAAGTTTCAATTTTTTAAAAGGGGTCTAAAACTCTTCGGACTTTTAGTATTTGCAACTCAACTAAGTTAACTAATATCCTTTTAATTATAATGTCAAATTAACTTTATTATAATCTGATTTAAACATATTAACTCAATAAAAAATACTTTTTTAGTTAGTTTTTTTTTCAAAATAAAATTTTTTTTTAAAACCTTTAGAACTCTGAAACTATTAATTAAATTAAACTATTTGTTAAATTAATTTAAGAAGAATTTTTGCAAACACAGTTCCCAATGACCGTCCTTTCTATTCAGCCTACATAGTTGCAATATAATCAATTAATTAAATAATATATACTAAAACTATACTAATAATATATGTTTACAATTGATTAGATTTAAACTTTCCTTTATTTTAACTTGAAAAAAAGCTATAGAAAGTTTTATAAGCAAAAGTAAGATATGTATAGACCAGAATTCGACAATATATCAGGCCAGTAATTTAGAATTATTGCTGAACGATAATTATTTTATAAAAAAAATATAAAATTTATTAATGCCTCGGTTTGTATGTAAACAAAATTTTAAAAAATGTTTTTTTTTCGATAGTTAGCAAATTTCGAAATGTGTGAACCCATACAAAGAAGTGTGGTTGAATAGTTATGGCTGAAATATAATTTTTCTAGAATCAGTGATTTATAAAATAAAAACAAATTTAACATTAAAACTAATTTATTTTTAAATTGTTTAATTTTTTTTCTTTAAATTTATTTAAAAAATTATCTCTAAAAATACAAAATTATAAAATGTTAATTTACTTTTTTGAAGCAATGAGTACTACAGAGAAGAAAATCGACTTTTATCAACATCGTATGACGACTTAACCAAAAAATACATTAAAGGTAATTTATAAAAATTTTAAAAAATTCTTCAAACTATCGGGCACATCGAAGCAGTCAACATTTTTTTCCAATGGTTTGATAACTAATCCCCTAATACGCAGTCTACACAGGTCGGCCAGACTAAGCATTCGACTAAATTTCACATCACAAAGGTCTAAATGTTCCTTTAACCATGAATTTGAGTACAATAAATAATCACTTTTATTAATTCTATAGCCTGATTTAATCAATAGATTTACCAATCTAGCCATTAGTCTTATGCCAATTTGGCTCAAGCCGAGCTCATTTTTGCTATCTAAATTTCCGAATAGATTAACTTGGTAGGCAAAACGAAACTTGTTCTTACTCAATTTAAAAATGTATTCGAACGGCGAGTCAACATAAATATCGTAGCCTCGATCTTCTAAAACACCAGTAAAACCTTTGTTTACATCGCATCCAGCTCTTATTAAATCAATAGCCATTTTTAATTTTTCAATGCTTAAATTTTCCATTAAACATTTAAAAGCAGTCCTTCCACCAAATATGGACGCTTGGTCTAAATTTCTACACTTTCTGAGCAGTGTTTCCAGAATATCTTTGTGGCCATGTCTAATCGCAATATGCAGTGGAGTTTCTTGGTCATTGTTTACACCATCAGGATCTCCGCCATACTCTAAAAGCATTCTAACTACATCATTTGAACAATTAGCGACTGCAATATGCAAAGGTGTGTCGCCACGAATGCCTTTATTGTTTACCAGACCACCGTTACTAAGCAAAAATTCTACCACCTTCGGTTTGTCTTCATAGCAGGAAACCGACAAAGGCGTGTCACCATCAATATCCTCACTGTTAACATCAGCCTTGTGTTTTAAGACTAAACTTTCGACTATGTCAAAGTAGCCTCTAAACGAAGCAATGTATAAAGCACTTTCTTTTCTTAAATTTTTGGCCTCTACATTTGCATTGCTCTCTAAAAGAAGCTCGACAATATTCGGATAATTGTAGTAACATGCCCGCATTAAAGCTGTGGCTCCATCAGAAAATTTATAATTTACATTCGAATTAGCTCTGATCAAAAGCTCAATAAGTTCATAGTTGCCAAATTTTGAAGCGCTCAAAAGTGCTGTATTACTTGACCTAGTCTGATGATTTACCAAAGCACCATTGCTGATTAGAAGCTTGACCAATTGAGAGTCGTAAGGATAAATCAACTCAGTGGCTAGAATAAGTGGAGTCTTGCTTTTGGAATTTTCGTAATTTACATCTGAACCACGTGAGATTAGAACTTTAGCAGTGTCTAACCATCCAACATCACAGGCAATGCACAAAGCTGTGTTTTGATCATCTTTTGGGTTTCGCACATTTACGTCAAATTTGACCGAATCCAAAATTGTGTCTATTAAACAAGTTTTGCCAAGTCGGGCCGCATAATGAAGACAGTTATCTTTGGACTCGTGGTCTAAGTACAACAAAGCCCAATCTATTTCCTTGATAGCTTTAAACTTTTTTAGGCTTTTGAATCTTGGCAATGGCTGAGGATAAGCTATAAACTTGTTGGTCAGCAAAATTTCTCTTACTTGAGAAACTAGCTCATTTTCGATTGAGAATCTAAGTGCATCACGAACTTGACTTAAATAAGATTTTTCTAATCGGTGAGTATTTCGAGACTGGTAGGGTCTAGGTGACCACGTGGGATGTTTGTCAAAATTTTTACGCTTCATTTTAAAATAAAAAAAACACAATACTTAATAAAATAGAACTATTCATTTTTTTTTTGGGAATAAAAAAGTTTCAGTTGGCTTTTTTTTCTCACTTGGATAAAAATGAGTTGACTTGGCTACATGAAAAAAATTGCCGCTTAAAAATAACCAAGCGCTTTTTTTTAATAATATTTTATTCATTTTAGATAAATCGAATGATAAGTCATCGAAAGAAAAATATTTCAACAAAAAACTGCTCAACAAGTAAATGAAATTAGCCATTTTTTTTCTAAATTTATTTTTCAATTTATTTTCAAAGACATTTGTGTGGCTTTTTGGACATATTCGCCAAATTTACTTCACCAAAGTCTTGGCATCAAGAACAAAAGTTACAAAATTTGTATCTTAATGTAATTGGGAAAAAAAAATTTAACACTTTTTATTTAAATAAATTAATTTTTCAAAGCTTTTGTGCCACTATGATTCAGCAGTGCAAAAATCGGCTCTTAGCTGCCTGCATGTGTACCAATACGAGTTTATTAAGCCATACAAAGAGCATTTAGAAAAGCTGCTTGAAGGAAAGCACTTTAGACATGAGCTTGTCATTTTCAATCTGGACGAAGCATCTGGTGTTATCCATAATGACCATCGACAAAAACTATTGCCTATTTTGATGCGTATTCTTTATGGAAAATTTAATTCAAATGAGACTACACACACATCAAGTCGTGATACTAAATCGAACAAGAGATCAACAATAATTCAGTTTTTGTCTTCATGTGCCGAATATGAACTCAACTATTTTTTTAATTTAATTTTTGATTCATTGAATGTCGTCCTATTGGACTTGAATGAAACAAAATCTGATCGCTTTGATTTTAATGATAACAATTTTGATGAAACAAAAAGACAAGAATTTTTAATTAACTTAATTAAAAGATTAAGTGAGTCCGAATCGTCAATTTATGATGTGAAAAGATGCATTCCTTTAAAAAAAATACTGGGCATTTTGCAAACAATGGACATTTTGTTCAAAAAGTTGGCTCGTCAAATGGAAAGCTTTTCACACAGAATTGTCTTAATGCTGAGCTTTATTCAAAAATATGTGCTTAAATTGAGCGATCTTTCAATTGCAACGAATAAAAATGAAAAATTGATCGATGATTATCATTTGAATTTAATGAAAGTTATCAAACAACAAGTCTCCATTAGATTTAAACAAGTATGTGTATATTTTACTGTTTTTTTAAGGAATTTTTTAATTTTGAACATAAAAAAATGAATTTTACTGCATTATGTGAACAGTGTATGCTAACTAGTTTCAACTGGCCAATTCATAAGGACAAATCAAAAAAATGAAAAGTTCGATGTTTGAATAGTTTTTTTTTTTTAAATAGAGGCCAACATAAGCTAAAACTTAGAAAACTAGTAGTTAAATTTAAATAATTTTACATTTGCTATTATGAAATTCAAATAAAAATTTTATTTAAAAATTAAATTAAACGATTTTAAAGTATACTTTAACGCAATAACGTTCGAGAATTTTTTAGACAAAATATTTTCTAGTGTAATAAAATTTTTTTTATTACTCATTTTTCAGATTTTCAGATTTTCTTTTTTTTTTCTTATTTCAAGAATTTTGTGCAAAGTAACTAAATATCTTAGATCAGTCTTTAATTTCAAAAAATTAATTTAGGCAAAATAAAAATCTTATGAACCACTTCACAAAAGTATAAGAAAATATAAAAATATGAGAATGTAACATTGTTAAATAGTCCAAAAAGTTTCAAGTTTGGCAAAGTAATCAAACATTTTAGTTTCATAATGATCGTTTTATATTAAAAACTTAAATTTTGACAAAAAATTATACTTGTAATCAGACTTAATTTAAAATATTAAAATTTAATTTTGCTGTTGTTTTTAATAATTGCTTAGTAAGCTATCAAAAGTAAACGTGTTCAAGTATTCATACTAAAAAAATAAAAAATATTTTTTAAAAATTTTTAAAAAAATGATTCAATAATTTGTAAAAATCTTCGAACTATTTCTAATAGCTTAAAGCAAGTTATCTGTTTTTTTAGCAATGTCCTGACAAAACTGGTACTGTGAAATTCAAATACAAATCGAACCAAAAATTTTTCTTTACAATTTACTAAATTATTTTTTACAAACATAAAAAAAAATTTAAATTGCTTAAAACATTTTTTTATATGTAAAAAAGAGACTAAAAATTAAAAAATCAATTGATTATTAATTTGATTTTATAAAATTGAAAAGAAAGTAAATATTTTATATTTGAAAAGAAAAATTTTTTGTTTTAAATCTGTTTTAATTTAGTAGATTTTGATTTAGCAAAAAAGAAAATATATTTTAGATTTGTATCTAAATTCAACACACAGGAATACCGGCAAAACTATTCAGAATATAAGATAGCAGAATTTAAATTTTAAAATATTCCAGGTTAAATCAGTTAGCAGTAGCAAACAAAATTATTTTTTTTTAGTTTATAAATAAAATCAAAGACCTTAGTAGGTTAATGGAAATTATTGCATAACATGCTTTCACTGATATGATAAAATTTTTTTTTGAAAAATTTTAATTAAGTTCAATTAAATTGAATAATTATTATCTGAAATTTGCAAGAAAAAAAAATATTTGCTTTTTCAAAATTTGAAATTAGATGGACCAATTATTGTTGCACCATGTTTAAAATTTTTTTTTACTTTTTGTCCTGTTCTATTATAATTAATAATTAATTTTTAAAAAAAAAAAAAATTTTATTTAAATTATTTTTATTCCTATTTATTTCAAGTGTTTTGATGTATTTGACCATTTGAATTTCACTCAATGCGAATACTATCTGATATTCGATTCGTTTATTTGGCCCCAATCAACTAAATTGGCTTTCGAATCGCTTCAGAGTGTTAGCAACTTGCTGAAAATATTTCATCTATGGAGTGAAAAGCCCAAGTATTTTCCACTTTTCGTCGTTAAAAAGACTGACTTTACTTTACTGGACTCCGACATCATTGTTAAGCAGTCTCTAGGTGACTCAACCCTTTTGACTGCCATATTTGATTTAATCGACAGTGAAAAGTGCTCTAAAAAAGTAATTGATTATGTTCTTGAATTAGTGCACAATTTGGTCTCATTTGCCGATTTCAAAGAAGAAGAAATTTTGGACACAGAACCCACTCTTGAGCTTCCGTTCAATATCAATCTTGATTCAAACGAAGATCTGAATTTTGGAACTCTCATTCTACGTCCTCATGTTAATTCAATAGTAAATCATATTGAAAAATTAGTTAGTGCAAACATGTCCAAAAAAGTCCTACCAAGCAGACCACTAAAAATTTTAGCCCGCATCAGCTCATTTGCTTCCAATTCTCAGTCCCAATGCGAAAAAATTATTCTACTTCTAATACCTTATTTGGTTAAAAATCGAACTCAAAGTGAAGAGAACGAAATGAACATTTTGTGTTCAATAAACCAATTGATGAAACAAGTCAGAAAAGTGTCCGATTTTGTACTTCCATTGAGCAGGCTATTTTTAGTCATTAAAAATAGACAATCTCGCATTGAATTGATCAATATATTCAATGCAATACAAGAATTGGATAATAATTTTTCGGCTTTGTCCAAATTGGTCAGTGATTTGAATTCATGGGATGCCAAGAGACTCGAAGAGCCGGACTATATGCTCAGACTTGAAGCATTCAAACAAATAAATGATTTGATATTATCATGGACAAGCTTTGATATAAATTTGGCCTCTATTTTGGTCTACAATTGCTTTTATTTCATCAATGAAATAGAAGACCTGGCCATTAAAGAGTCGTCTACTAATTCGGTCAAAGTTTTGCTTCACAAAAGCTCTTTGCTTGAGCTAAATAAACAAGAGCAAAATTTATTTGAAGCTAATTTTATTTCCTCTTTAAAGAGTGGTCTCAAATCAAAAAGTGAAAATAGTCGTCACGAATACATTCTCATATTTGTCGAATTGGTCAAAAAATTTTTGAAATATTTTCCATTTTTGAAAGACTTCAACATACTGTTCGATTTAGAGGACCCAGAAAAAGATTTTTTCGAGAATATAAAGCACATTCAAATGCATCGTAGAGCTCGAGCGCTAAAACGACTCCAAATACACTGTCATGACATATCAAACGAAAATTTGCTCGGCTTCATTATGCCATTGGTGAGATCATTCTTGGACAACGAAATGTATCACAAATATGACTATTTGATTGAAGAGGCATGTCACACAATTGGTGCTATTTGCTACACACTTGACTGGTCCAAGTACATTAAAATTGTCGAATATTATTTAAAAATTTTGCCTAAGAATAAAATGAATCAAAAATTGGTTATTAAAATTTTGGTCCAAGTGCTCGATGCTTTTCACTACGATCTTAGTTTGTCGACTGAGACCGATTATTATGTGGATAAAGAGACCGAAGAGAAGCCAGAGCAAACTGAAGAGGGAGCTAGACGCAAAAAGTTAGTTGGCTCTGCAATGGCTAATAAAATACACTCAACAGTGACCAAATCGATCATACCCGTGTTGTTCAAATGCTTAACCAAGCGACTTAAGTCTGAAGGTGAGCACAAAATGAACAAGCATGTAGATGAGGATGAGCAAATTTTAAGGGTTCCCATGGCTTTGGCTATTCTAAAATTGCTCAATAATTTGCCAAGAAGAACTCTTGAGACTCATTTGCCTGGTCTGTTATTTAAAGTCTGTGATATGCTCAAATCAAGAGCCATGAGTGTTAGAAACACAACAAGAGACTGTTTGATTAAAATGGTCGAAGCCTTGCCAGACAAAAAATACTACTTTAATGTGTTCAAAGAGCTTGGTAATTCGTTGTTAAAAGGATACCAGGTGCATGTGCTTTGTTTTACAAATTTAACTGTGCTGAAAAATGTTCAGTCAAAGCTACAAGTGGGAGATTTGGATTCAAGCTTGGCAGTTTTGATGAATAGTGTTCGATTGGAGCTATTTTCGGACAGTTCAGAAGAAAAAGAAGTCAAACAAATAGTCTCTAAGCTGATGGAAGCCAAAACAGTCAGCTCGTTTCAATCGCTTCAGATTATTTCCAAATTTTTGAGCCAATCTGAGCTATTGACTTTGCTCAAGCCATTCAAAGAGCAATTGGATTTTTGCACAAATAGGAAGATGTTAAAAAAAATAGAGGAAGCACTTAAGTATATTTTAAATGGTCTTTTGGAGAATACTAGTCTCAACACTGATAGTCTAATGTGTCTGGTGTACGGTTTGATAAATGATTCATTCGATGCTTTTAAGAATCCCAGTGCTTATAAAAACAAAATTAAAAAGAGACTAGAAGATCAAAATGGAACGAATCCGGTAAACTTTGATGGAGAAATTGATGAGAGGAAAATGCCCGAAAGCTGTCTTATTTTACCGGCTGAACCAAGACGAGGAGGCGAAAAGCCTAAAGCTCAAGCAAAAACAAATCAACATGTTATCATTGAATTTGCTTTACAGGTAAACTGAGATTTTTTGAAAGCCTTTTTTAATTTAGAAAAAAGTTAATATAATATAATTGATATCAAAAGTCATTAGTCATTGTCATTGACCAAAAATCAAGTCAAGTCTTTGATTTCATTTGACTTAGAAGATTTAAAAATGACTTTTTTCCTAGTTTTCCACAAAAAATACTTTGATATAGAAAAAAAAAATTCTTTGAATTTATTAAATAATTTAATATAATTAATTTTAACATTTGATCTTTAAATTTAAATTTCAATTATTTAAAAAATATAATAAATAATGATTTAAAAAAAAATTCAAGACTGTGATTGAAGTGATTTTTTTTATTTAGCACAAGTCTTATTGATATCTAATAATAGGTTATCTAATAAAAATTATTATATTTATTTAAATATTTAGTTTTGATTTATTTTAAATTCAATTTAAAAATATTAAACTGAATCAGAGTTGGTCAAAAGTCAAAGTCATGAAGTCAAAGTCAAGTCTTTACTTTGACTTTGAATTTTTATTTTTTAAAGTCAAGTCTTTACTTTGACTTTGAATTTTTATTTTTTAAAGTCAAGTCTTTACTTTGAC
>PJRA01000509.1:986883-1000200 GCA_016987375.1 Brachionus koreanus | reverse complement strand
TGGACAATGTCGGTAGAAACAAAAATAACGAAAAGTCTACTATAGCGGGATTACGTTAGTCTTCCTGCTTTGTCAGTTTAGTTAAACTAAACTTGACCGTAGAATATTAACTATTATTATTATTAAAGGTTGGTAGTTCAAAAATTAAAAAAAACTAAAAACTTGTTTTTTCAAAATTAAAACTGCAAAAAATAAATAAAAATTTAGTTTATTTTTAACGTATCAAAATTTAATAAATTTTATAAATGATTTAAATTTTGGTCTAATTAAACTTCTAAACTCCAGGAAGAAATGAGCCCAGACAGAATACTTTGTTAATAATTAAAAACTAATCTTGTAAAACTTTTCTTGCATCTTCTATCAAAAGAATAATCTGGATTAATATTTTATTAAAAAAATTTGTTTGCAAGCTATTTTAAATTAAAAATAATGCAAATTTAAAAATATCAGAATATTTATTTCTAAATATATCTATCTAGAAAAAAAAAAACTAAAAAAAAATTACTAATCTCAATTTAATTTGTGCTTATTGTTTTGGTGACTTCTGTCGATGATGTCGTTGAGCTTGTTTTAGTGGTTACAGTGGTCGTGCAAATTGTCCTAGTCGAAGAAGATTTTAAATCCGGATCATAGCTTGTTGACTTTTTTGTCATATCTTTATCATTTTTACTAAACATCGACCATTCTGTAGATTTTTTCGGTCCAGCTCTCAGTCTTTCTAATAAATTTTCATCAAGCGTTTCCAAAATTCTGTCAATTCTATCATTTTTTTCACTTCTAAACACTTTGTTTGAAAACCGTTCGAAATCTTCACTTCCTTTGGCATGCTTATTATCATAAATATCACTGTCCGGATCGGACTCAATTCGAGCCAAATTTGCCTCAATTTCTATTGGAATGTAACTGCTTTTCAATGTTTCAAAATTGGTCTCTGAATTTTTCACAAAAGTAGATTTTTCAAACAAAGTCTGCGAAGACATTAGTTGTCTCTTAGAAAAATAGCCCATGGCCGAGTCATTTATCAAGTCATCAGTTGAAGTCGATTGATTTCTTATTTTTTGATCGATAGTGTGTGTAGACTTGTCCGAAAACACTGCTGGTTTTGAGCCGTATTGGTAATAAGGCAGACTTGTGTAGTCTTTATTTGATCCGCTGAGTCTAAATTTAAAATAGTGTTCAGTGTCATAGTATCTAATGGTCAAGCTCTCCTCAACATAAGAACTAGTAGTCGATTCGTCATCGCTCAAGCAATTGCTTGTCAATGATTTGTTGCGCAAGCGCTTCTCAGCCAAACGAGAATTGCTTCTCTTCAAACGTGAGTTGAAGACCGCTTTTTTGCTCTCCGGCATATACGGCAATTTGACCTCTTCTAACAGATCTTCCAAGCTATTTGATTTGATTTTCATATTTTCGGATGCTTCAGGAAACTGAACCGACCGGTCTTGGACTAATTTTGGTGGACCAGATCGTTCGTACACAGCGCCTTGTATGATAATAATTAGTTTACACATCAATTTTAATCTGGTAGAAAAAGGTTCAAAGTCAAAAGATATCGGTTCGCCTGGTCCCAAATCCTTTAGTGAGCTACCTATGCATGAGATTTTTGTTCTATACAAATCCATTTTTGACTGGAGTGAACACCAGCTCGAGTTTCCATCGGTGTAATGTGAATCTAGTAGTGAAGCGGTTAGGACTTTTTGATGTGTTATTGCATGACGCTTGGGTTTGCTTTTGTCTTTTTTTCGCTCCGTTTGCATTTCACTCAATATGGAGTACAAATCAAACTCGTTGTTCACCTGAGACCGCATCCTAAATAAAATTTTCAATTTTATGCTGTCAGTTGCGTAATTTTTCCGTTTATTTAAACAAAATTTAAACAAATTTTATCTCTTTTTTTTTAATTAAAAAAATTTAATGATAGTTTTAAAAAAAATGCTTCAATTAAACAAAAATCTAAGAACAAAGTGTTAATTGCTAGCTGAGTGTAGGATTACAAATGAATCACTCAGTTTAAAGATATCAATTTTTGTACCCTAAAAGCTAAGGTCGACTTTTAATTTCTATCTTTGCTTTGTTCAAAGCGAAAAGCTTGAATAAATTAGTTTGAACAACAGTTTACAGTCTTTTCAAATTTATTTTTTATTTTCAAAGTAATTTTTTGATTTTAAAAATAAAAAAAAAATTTGAGAGAAGACTTTTATTTAATCTAAAAAAAAAAAAATAAAAACTAATGATAAATTTCAAAATTAATGGTTCTAAATAATCGAAAATTGAATTTGATGAGATAAAAATTTTCATACTGCAAGTTTCGAAATTTTTGTTTTAAAAAAATTAAAGGTAAAGGTAAACTTGTTTATTCTATAGTGGTGTCTTGAAGATTGAAAGAAAAAAAGTAAAATAAAACACTCAAATATTAATAAATATAAAAATTAAAATATTTTTAGCTTTCTTAATTTTTAAGAATTTAAATTAATTTTCTATTTTGTGCTCTATTAAAAAACATTAAAAAACTTTTTTCAAAAAGAAAAAAAAACAAATCTAAATACATTTTCCATAAATTGGTGATCGTAAAATAATCACTTTAAAATAAAATTTGCTATTTTATGCAAAAAACCAACTAATTTTTATTTGAGAATCAAAAAAAACATGTAAAAGCAGCTTGTATTAACTTTATGGTATTTTAGTATGACCTACGTTTTTGTTCAAATTGATTCTCGAATTTGGCATTTTTAAGTCAGCCTATTCTTGCTAAGTTAAAAAAATTCAGAAACGCTTAAAATTCAATTGAAAGCATTTAAGCAGGAGTATGCAAATAAAAAAGGCTTCTGTAACTAATTAAGAAATTCGGATAATTTAGCTAGTGAAGGCGTTTATAGTCGTTCAAATCTAAAAGACTAATTAATTTTTCCAATAATTGTTATGTAATTTTGAGCTAAAAATTTTTATCTGTCAAAATATTATAAAAAATTTTGTTGGTTGAAGCGAAAATGAAATTTAGGGACTAGAAAAAAAACCTTTTTTCTTGATAAAATAGCTCTATTCGAATTTATTTTGAATTTTGCCAACTTTCAAGTTATTCAATGTTTTTTCTTTCAACACAACAAACTATTTGAATTAACTAGATTTTTTTTTTTGAAACGTCACCAAAAAACATTGCGAATAAACTGAAGAAGTTGTCTTTTCGGTGTTTAAAATATTCTCAAACACGGGATTTAGGTGAATCCGTATAAAGAATTATAAATGGCGTTGAACAAATAGACAGGTAAATACATTGGAAGTTAAAAAAATAATTTTATTTAATACACTGGCAAAAACTTCGTATTTTTCATTAATTTAAATAGGCTATAATAATTTAAAAAAAAAGATAAATGAACATCTTAAGAAAATAAGACCTGTGATTGAATTGGAAAACATTTCATCTAGCTGGTTTTTAATTCTAATTATTTTGGCATGAAACATGATTGAAATTTTTAAAATATTTTTTAAGAAATGTTTGTTTTTGAATAAAACTAAGCTTTTTGAAATAATCCAAGTTACATGCAAAGCAAATATGAACCTGAAAAAAATAAAAAAAAATTTTAATTTTTACATAAATTTCTTTAAAATTAATACTGTTTATTTTAGAACTAATCACTATGGCTCAATGCATTCTCTCATTTAATTCATTTTGATAATTAAATAATATTGTTTTTTTTTTCATTACTACCATTTGGTATCATATGGGATTTATTTCGTAAATAAAAGCTGAATATATTTGTTACATAATAATATTTACAATTTTTTTTTTTTCAATATCCGACTTAATTAAGCTTAAATTTATAAAAATTTCCATTTAAATCTGATATATTCTGATTAAAAGTTGAGCTTTGCCCTTTACTTCGATTCAATTTCATTTAGATAATTTTAGAGCCATTTCCCTAAAAAATAAAATGCAAATCTAAAGCCAATTGCTTTCGTATCTAAGTATTTAATTTCCGAACAGTATTTTCACAATCACAGGAATTAAATTTGAATTGATTGGTATTGAAATTAGAATTTTAGTTCAAAGTAATTATTTCTGAGCAAATAAATTGGTCTCAGAAGCATTAAATTTTATGCATCGACACTTTTTTGTTGTTGTCTAGTTAAATAATCAACAGAGAAAGGATTTGATAATTTTTTCTCTAAATAATCTAAAAATTACTTTTAATTAAAAACGATTTGAAAAAATAAAATTTGAATTTATTTTTCTTTTTTTTGCAGTATTTAATTATTAATAAGAAGAATATTTTCCATAGTAAGTTAAATAAAGGATAAAAATAACATTTCAATTTATTACTAAAAATTTGTTTAGCTGAATTTTTGAAAATTTAAGCTTCTATAAAAATACGCTTGTAAATACTAAAAATCATTTGAGACAAGAATGTCATAGCTAATGAAGTTTAAATTGCATTCCTTGCTATATTTAACACTATGGACTAATTTTGGCATTTTATTTTCAAGATCTAATTTATTTGATTTTAATCGTTTTAAAATTATTCATTAAATTTATCAAAGCAAATTAAGCAAATTTTTTAGTATAATTTTTTTTGAAAATTTGTGACCTCGAAATTAAAATGCCATAATTAAATTTTGTCTGATTGTTAAATTAAACTATAAAATTATAAATTTAAAGTTTGTTAAATGAAAAAAAATTGACTTTTTTAAAACTTTTTAAAATAGCTAAAATACATATTTGAACTATTTTAGTACTGATGGTTTTAAAATTTTATAACACTAGAAGTACCAAGCATCTTTTCACGGTTTTTTAATTCACAAATATTTTACAAAAAAACTATGATAATTTTATAAAGTAATATTATTTTTTAAAGAAAATTTTAATATCTACATGAATCAAAAAAGAAACATTCATTTGAAAAATCTATTCAAAAAATACGAGGATTTTAAAATTTTTCAAAAGAGCCAAAATGACTGCTTTGGTGCTTATAGTGTTAATTACTAGAAGATAATAAGAAAATCTCATTTAATTTTTTTGAATAGATTTCAATTTCTTGATTCTTTTTATATTGGGGTTTTTAGGTCCAAAAGTGATGCAATTTCTTTATTTAGAGTCAAATTAGATATAGAAAAGAAATTAATACCAATAAATATTTGATATGTTAGTTTTACTTGAGACATGAATTTTTTTCCGGTGGGATTTTTATATCCCTTTCTAAAAAATTTAAAGTTAAATATTTTTTGATAGAAATAAAATTTCATAAAATAACTTTTAAAAACTAAGCATCTTATTTTAAATTTTTAGAAAATTTTTACTTTATTTTTCAGAAAAAATATTTAAGTTAGTCTGCATAACTAAATTTGAAATTTTTATTAATAAACAGCCAGACTTTCTCGTGTTTTAATTGAACAAAGCATTAAAATTAATTTCTTCTTTTCAGAAGAATTTTGTGATCTTTATTTTTTTTTAAATCCGTGAGTTTCCGTATAATTATTGATTTGAAAACTTGACATTAATTTAAATAGAAAAAATTCTAGAAAATTTCTATTATTGTTAAAATATGGCTAAATATCTTCCTTTATTTAGATGAAAATACTCATTACATGTGCTTTTTCTGGTTCCTGAAATAATATTTAAATCAGCATCTAGTTTTTTTTGCCAAATAATAAACAAATTAATATCATTTAAAGTTAGTTTAGCTCTTCTAATTAGTTTATGAAAATATTTTTTTTTATTTAAGCATTCTAATTTTAATAAATTTTATTCCTTTTTTTGATCTATGAGGAATTTTTTAGATAAAAAATGTATAAATATAAAAATATTGAAAAGAAAATCTCTGAATAAACACATAAGTCTGAAAATGATAATGATAAACACTGTATGTCTGACCTTTATTCAGCGGTATATGCTGATAACCCCAAATAATTGAAATCATTGATTACCGAGCATTTATAATATATCGATTTTTTTCTATCCTATAGAATAAAAAACAATGATTGTAAGGCTCTAAATTACAATTTATTATTAAAATCTAATGCTCTAGTTTTAACTTCAAAAATAGAATCAAGAAAAAATCATTTTAAATTTAAGCATGAAATTGTTAAGCCTCTTAATTGCGCTTTATTTGGGCACAGTCCGCTCAGAGATGTTTACTTCCTACGAAGAAATGAAACGTCTGGCAGCATCGCAACATTTAGTCACTGAAAGCTTACAAAAATTCAGTCAATTCTGTGAACAACGTCTCAATGAAGCTAAAAAAGTTGTTGAGGAGTTTAAAAAATTTTCGCAAGAATCCGACAACCAAGAAAATATAATCGGTAATCCAGTCAATGCATTTCTTTTAATAAAACTTATGGTCAAAGATCTACAAAATTTTGTGGATAACTTGAACACTATGGACGAATTGAAAAAGTTTGTTCGTGACATAAAAGAAGAATTTTTTCTTCCAAGTAACGAAGATTACGATGGTGTAATAAAAGCCATGCATCGACTTGAGGACACCTATTTGCTAAGACCTGATCAAATAAGACTCGGAAAGCTAAAGACACATCATCCATCTAGACCATTAACTGCATTCGAATGCTTTGAGTTAGGCCGAGTAGCTTATGAAAATCAGGACTATTATCATGCTCTTAGATGGATGAATGAGTCATTGGTTCAGCTTGAATTCGAAGGTGATAAGCCTTCGGTAAATGTTGTCCAAGTGTTGGACTACTATGCTTTTACTACAGCTAAAGTAAAAAATATTATTTTAAATTAAAAATAATTAAATTTTTTTTCTAGCAAGGTAATTTAAAGCATGCACTGGATTTGACTAAAAAAATATTGACCATTGAACCTGATCATGAACGAGCTCAGTTTAACATTGACTATTTTCAAAAAGAGCTAAAAAATTACAAAAAAAAGCTTCAAGGTGATTTGGAAGACTCAACACTTTTGGAAAACAATCCATTTGTTTTTAAAAATAATCGACCTGAAAATGTACTTGGAATTGAAAGGGATGTGTATGAATCTTTGTGCAGAGAAGATCCCAAAGATAGTAAAAAATCAAAAAATTTATTTTGCCGCTACGCAACCTATCATCCAATGTTAAAGATAGCTCCAGTAAAGGAAGAACTAGTTAATGATGATCCTAAAATATGGCTTTTTCATGACATAATAACTGAAAAACAAATTCAAATCATGAAAGAGCTGGCATTGCCTAAACTTAAAAGAGCAATTGTAAGGAGTCCAATAACTGGCCAATATGAAACAGCTGAGTATCGGATAAGCAAAAGTGGCTGGTTGACTGACAATGAACATCCAACTCTGGTTAATTTGACTAGTCTACTAACAGCGGTTACAAATCTAAGCATGAGCACAGCTGAAGAATGGCAAATAGCTAACTATGGTATTGGTGGACAATATGAACCTCACTTTGATTTTGCAAGAGTAAATTTTATAAGAAAAAATTTTTGTTTTAAATTTTTTCTAGAAAAGTGATCCTGGTGATGCGTTTGGTTCCGAGATCGGAAATAGAATAGCCACATGGCTTTTTTACTTGGAGACCCCTGAAGTTGGTGGAGCAACTGTTTTTCCTCCTATAGGAGTAAGAGTCAATCCTAAGAGACGTTCGGCAGCATTTTGGTACAATTTGCACCCAAGTGGAGATGGCGATTATAGAACACGTCATGCGGCGTGTCCTGTTTTGTTTGGCACCAAATGGGTTAGTAATAAATGGATTCATATGGTCGGACAAGAATTTCTAAGAAAATGCAATTTGAAGAGGGAACAAAGTCCCGAAATGTATTTTTAAACAACGGTGTGGCTGGTTTATTCGAGTTTTTAAATCTAGTTTTGGGGACTGAAAAGTCTATTCCATGTTTTTCTTTTTCTTTTATCTAAAAAGGGGCATAAAAAATCCCGAATTTAAGTGCTAAATGATAAATTTTAAATAATTTAGTATATTTAAATAAACTCAATCTTAAATAAATGAAGAAAAAAATATTATTAAAAATTGTTTCAACAATTTTTTTCACTTCAAGATATCGCTTAAATACCATTCTAGACTAGAGTCGATGTCTATTAGAAATTGTAAATATTTGAAAGTAAATATTTCAATGTTTAGACATGGATTTACATAATAAGTGATTTAAGAAATTTTTTTATGATTAATAAAAAAATTATGACTAGAGAAAAATAAAGTGTCAGAGTGTGAATCTAATTTCATATTTATGATGATTTTAAAAATATTTATTTGATTTTTAGTCAAACAAATTGAGTTAACTTGTTTACCTGTTAACAAATCTCATCAAATATCCGAAATTGACTTTTAATTAAATAATATTTTAAATGGAATCATGGTAAATTGTACTAAGTAATAGTCTACCTTGCAAATAATTGCTTTTTGAATTGACTTTAATTTATTGGCTTTTGGTATTCTTAAGAATCTTAAAAATCAAGTCAATTATTTAAAAAAAATTACCTTAGTTTGAAAATATTACATATACAAGCTTTAGAAAAAAATAGAGAAAATTTTTTTTTTAAAGATTCAACTTAAATACTTTACTCGATTGAAATATGATACTTTGAACAAGACCATTGCTTGAAATGCTTTATTTTTTTGGCATAAAAATTAATTATATAATAAAAATAATATATCAATTTCTGAATTACCTTTTTTAACAAGAATTATTGTAAAAATCAACTTATAAATATTTGTTAAAATTTTAAATTTAAAAAATCGTGTTTTTTTAATAGAAAAAACACTAAAATTTGATCTTTAGCTGGATAGTTAAAAAATTTGTATAAACAAGCGATTTTGTTACACGTAATTTCTAAATTAGTTTTAGCAATTTAATATTAAAAAAAATTGTTTATAAATGTTGTGTATAATAGGCACAAAACAAGAGATTTAATTAAAAAATTATTTATTTTCTTTTTAGATATTGATTACAATAGTCTGAATTTATATTAGGTAAGAGCGTACCAAGTGTTTTAAGTTCATCAAAACTCGAAATCAGACCATAATAATTTTTTCCGATTTCGTTTAATTTGTTCGTTGTTTCCTCTAGGTATTTGGTTTCATCTTTGGCATATCTTTTAACTCTCTCCCAATCGGCACAAACCATGTTGGTCATTAGCTCTACATTACTGTAAATTACATTGCTCAGCTTTGTATTTAATTCAACTTTTAGATAAAAAAAAAATAAGAAAAAAATTAATTTAATTCTAAAAAAATTATTACTAATTTTGTCATTCTTTCGTTGTCTTTCAATGGATTCGATTGAATTTTGACTTTGAGTTGGTAAAATTAAATCACTATCAAGAGGTATAAATGTATTGATTTTTGAAATTTTATTTTTAAGAGAATTCATTTTAAGGTTTTTAGAGGGCGTTAAATTTTATTCTAAAAAATTTTATCAAAGTTAATGTGATAAGATAGCTGCAAAAATAAATACTCAATTTAATCACTTAAATGAAATAAACTATCATTTGGTTGTCTAGCATTTTGTGGTAACAAAAATTTTGGAAAAAAAGATGGGTTCTTATCAAAAAAGCCTTTAAATAGAAACATTTTTCAAAAATAACTTAACAAGTTTACATTTTTATTTTGAGTGTTACAAATTTCTCTAAAATTCTTAATAGTTTGTGTTTAAAAAATTTATCTCGTTATTGTTTTTTATTTTCGTATTGTGATTAGGACTGTATAAAAAATACAAAAATTTAGTTTGAATGTTCAAAAAAACTGTTTAATTTTATTTGACTATTTTATCATTTACAAAACAAAAACACATAAAATGAAAATATACTAAATTTGCTTACTTCTTTATTTTGAAATTAAAATGAAATTTATTTTCAGGCCAAATTTTAAAAAAAATAAAAATTTATTGTCTTTTATTTATAATTTTATATTTAAAAACTTTTGTTTTTTTTCTTCTTATGATGATCTTAACACTTGTTAATTTAAAATTTAGAAAAAGCAAAAAAAAATTTTAAAAAAAGCATAAATTTTAAAATTAATTATCACATTTTTTTAAAAACAAATCTTATATTAAATTACATTTTCTTTTTAATTAAAGTTAATTTATTTTTTATTTATATTTTTAATTAATCAACTTATATATTTAAATTTTATAACTTTTTTCTTTTTTTGTTTCTCTTCTTTTTGTATAAATATATTCCATGCGTCAATTGAAATAAAAATTAAATAAATTAAAGCTATAAATATCATGCTAATTATCCAGCTATTTTTTCTGACTATTTTAATTTTTTTTAATTGATCAGTTTCGATTGAACAGTCGCTACCTTCCATCAAATTTAAACACTTGCATTTTGGTTCATTTTCAATGATCAAAAAACAGTTTTTGCTTGATTTGCAATTATACTTTGTTTCGCAAAAGTCGTTTCTGAAGAACTCGCATCTTTTGCCATAAAATGGCTCAGTACATTCACATTCAAAATCTTGTGTATTATTATTTTTTGCTATGCATGTTCCATTATTCATACATTGATTAATTGAACAAATATTTTTATTTATCTGACATAATTTACCGGTTGAATTTTGAAAACATTCACATTTGAATACATTTTTAGTTGATAGTTTGCAAAAACCATTGCCTGAACAATTTGACAGACAATCATTAAGATCAAATTTGTTTAACTTTAATAATTCAAATATTTCGCTGTAGTTTATTAGCCAGGGAAATACTTGTATTTGTGTACATTTATAGTAAATTTTTGAATTGTCAAAAACAGCCACAGAGTAATTGCCAACATCATCTATTGCTTTATGAATATATTTTTTGGATTTATTGAAATTTTGGCTATAAGAGTCAGAAAAATTTACCAGAACATTTTTATCGAAATTCCATCGAATTATTTCAAGAGTAAATATTTGATATTGAATTACTTTAGATGGACATGGTTTTAAAATTATTCCTGTTATATTAACTTTGGTAGAATAAATGAAATTTATGGAGACTTCATTAATTTTTATATCAAATCTACCAATAGTCATATAAGTATAATTGAAATTAATTATGTTTGAATTGTTAGTAATGTTGTGAATTTTACCATCACCAAAGTCTATATTAATTAAATAAACTTTTTTACCAATTGGCTCTGAGTTGTAAAACTCAATTGAACATAAAAAAATATCTCCTAATGATAATTCAAATGAATTACATTTTAAAACTAAAAATTAATTAATTTAAAATGAAAAAAATACAATTTATTATTTATTTACATTGAATTTTGTAAATGCTATTTGCCAATCTATCTCCGCATATTTGACTTGAATTACCACTACATTTCATTTTACAATTTGCCGAACCATATTTTCCAAAGGTGTTTCCGCAAAAGCATTCATTTCTAAAATTTTTTAAATTTAAATTTAAAAATATGATAAATTAATTTGATTTTACGCATATTGAAGTCCAGCAAAAGGTTTGTTATATTCAAAACATGTTGAAATACAGTGTTCTATGGTCATTTGGGGTGATGAATTAACTGATGAATCTAAATCACGATCCCAATTATCTCGATAACATCCTACTGATTCGAAAGGATAGCCATATGAAACATTACCAAACCAATAAAAAATTAATATATTTGCTAAAAACAGTTTCATTATTTTGGAAAAATTTCTATTAAAAAAAAAACAAAATAAAGAATTTTATTTATATATTCAATATATTACTTTATTTGAAATGGATTAAAAATTGATTAAATAAATAGTAGCTAGTTTGTAAATTTTGCTCTTGAATAATAAATACATTTTTCTTAAGAAAATTAACTAATTAAAAATTCTTCCAAAATAGGATGAATAATAAAATCATTTTTTAAAATTCTTTTGAATAAATCATAGATTTAAACAATAAATTATTAAATGTCAGTTAATCCGAAAATTCCTCAAAAAGATTTTTTTAACAAAAAAAATATTTGTTTATAATTAAAATTTATTGGTGAGTATATAAAAAAAATTACAACAGAATGTGAAGCTTGCCATAAGTTGAAGAATGGTTCCAAAGAAAATTGAATCTAGATGCATAATTTACAAGGCCAAGTAAAATTTTTAATCACTTTTCAAATTGCTTTTTTTCTCAGTCAGTTTATTTTGAGTAATTGAAATCATTTAAATTTATCATTTCACTCTAGTTTCAGTATAGCTAGTCAAATATTTACTCTCTTCATTACTGTCATTTAAAATCTGAACTTATTTTTAAATCTATTACCAGGTTTTGGTATATTTGCTTTATAATAAATTCGTACATAGAATTTACTAGTGTTACTACTAACTAAATAACCTTGTCAAACCATAAGCAGCAAATCGGCAAATTGTTAAATAAATTAGGGTGACAATGAATGCTTTTGCTTAATATATATTCAACGCTATCTTGAGCCTATATTGAAATTTAACTGCACAAATTAATAAAATATTTTATTTAAATTTGAAAAAATTGATTGAAAAAAGTTGCAAATTTAATAATTTTATTGAAAATTTTCTCTGTAATAAATAATTATAAAATAATTTTGTTTTTTTTAATTATTTGGTCTTTTTTGTAATTCAAAAATTTAAACACGTTCCAAATCCCTATACCTGATTGATTACAGAATTTTATTTAGAACATATAGAATGAATTTATGCCAAACTTCAATAAAAATATCCTTCTTTGATAAACTAAAAACTAGCTTTGTTTCTTTAAGATAAGGCTAATCTCGGTTCGATCTAGTTTCTGTTAAATTTCGACACACATGTTACACACATTTCAGATTCTTTAAGAGCTTGGTGCTTCTAGTATTTCTCTAATAGGGGACCAGGCTAAAAAGGACAAGTCATTAAATGACAAATTAAAAATAATTGCATTTCTTGAGAACCGAGCTATTCCATCAATTTAGTTTAAAACAGAAAACAAAATAACTTGAATTTTTTCATTTTGATAAATAATTTAAGTTGCTCATAACCATTTTAAAAGAATAAAATTAATTTTTTGTTCAAAATTTCTAAAATTTTTTAGTAGTTTGCATCATCAAATTTAATTATATCAATAAACTCTTAGATTATTTATTAGTAAAAAGTTAATTTTTAATTAGAATTTGTTTTTTTTTAAAAAGTTTAACAAGTTGTTTATTCCCAAAAAATCGTCATTCATGACTTTTACTTTTTATCCTTTTTTTTAATTATTTATTCTTCGTTCTAGAGCTGGGAAACCAGTTCGATTTAGGAGTTAATGGTTGCAAAAAACAAACTATTTATTAAGTTGAATAAATAAAAATTTTTTATTTAACACTCAAAAACCGGATGACTTTTTTGACCATTTTATTTAAATCTTTTTTAATACTTTTTTTCAATGAAAATA
>PJRA01000509.1:974139-986864 GCA_016987375.1 Brachionus koreanus | reverse complement strand
TTGAGTGTTTAACACTTTTTATTTTAATAATTCAATATTTTTAAATTAAAAAATATAAAGAAAAATTTTATTCTGTAATAAAAATTTTAAAAAAGAAAATTTAATTTTGGACCGATTTTCTCTTACTTTTACTTTTAGCTGTTTCATTAAAAATTTGATAAAGAAAATGGGCGATTATTTTATGCATCGCATTTATGGTTTAAAATGAGCGTGATTTGAATCAGAATATATTAACGAATACAAACTAAAAATCATAAGAAATGTCATTGCTAATCATTCTTTATTTTATTGAACTGTTTAATAAAAATTCAAAGTCATATTTTAATTACTTTTATATAGTTGACAAACGCGTCAAAATTTCTTAACGCATTCTTATTCATTTGAGATTTAATAGTAAATCTTAATTTTAAATATTGACTGGCAAGGATTACTGGAATAAATCACAGTTTATTTAAAATTCATAATTGTCATTTTTAGGTTAGAAATAAAAAATATTTAAACGAACCGCTAAAATACATGACAACAAATGTTAAGCCCTGTTTAATCGATGCAAAGATTAAAACCAACATATTCGAAATAAATCTATTAGAATCTATCTACTATCCTAAAAGCAAATATTTAAAAAAAATAAAACATTTTCATACCTTAAGAATAAGCCGCCTTAAAGCATATATCATATCATAAAATGATTATTTACTTATAACAAAATTTAGTGGTACTACCGAGATTCAAAAAGATCAATTATTTATCTAACCAGTTTTAACATTTGTTAACTAATAATCATCAATTTGTTAATAAATATTTACTCTATTTTATTTTTTAAATCAATTTCGTTTTAAAGATTATTTTTATTTAATCGAATTTATTTTTTGTTTTAAAAATTGAAAATATTTTCAAAAGAATTGGAATTTTCCAGAATATTTTTAGAATCAATCAATTTTTGAATTTTTTTGAAAGGAATATTCTAAATTTAAATGAAGTCATGCTTAAATTGCCTTATATTTTAGATTCAGTGTCTGAATTTATTTTAAGTTAATGACTTTTCACGCGGATCTTTAAACATGAAGCCTGTCATTTTATTTTCAAAGTGAAAGAATCAATTTTTAAAATTAAATTTAAAATTCTGTATAGGCATTAAGATTAGCAATTTAGGGGTCAGTTTACACAGTGGCTTATTTGGAATTCGAATATATCAGGTCATTAGGCTTGATATTAAATTTCAAATAAAAGACGGACGAACAAGTCGAGTAAAATTTATTGATTTTGATCAATTAAAATAATAAAATCAATATTTACAAACAAGTAAAGGCATGTTGCTGCTCAAGTGCTCTAAGCTTTATTTTTCTAAACTTTTACTTACACTTGAACAAACATTTATCTATTTGAAATCTAAGCTCGACTTATCCCCTCTCTTAATTAATAATAAACATATAAGTTACATATTTATTTAATTAGGATGCTTGAGGCGCCTTGAAAAGTTAATCAAGCACTTAGAACTAATAAAATATAAAATAGCCAGCTTGAACGCTCCACTAAATATATCTTGTCTCAACAAAACTATCTTAATCCTCTTGCACAATCGTTAATTACCTAATTATGTGCCTGTTCGTTCTCACATGAAATATTCAGGATTTAAAAATACGCTCGGTTGCATCCAAAATTTGTTCATTCATTTCTAATTCTTATCAAATATTCAACTAAAAATAGAGTCTTAATTTGAGAATTTTCCATAATCATATTGAAAATTTGACGACTTTATTTTTCAATTTGATCTCTATTGACTAAGTGAAAAAATAAAAAAAAATCTAAATCTTTTTTTTTTTTATTTATTTTCAAAAACTATTTAATTGATATTATATTTAAATAAAAATAAAATTTTCATTTAATCTAATTGAATTGAATTAAGTTCTAATCATTTTGATGAACCTTGAATTTAAAAAAATATTTTTTTTGTCAAAAAAATTTAAGATCCAAAATTTTAAAATAAATCAATTTAAATTAATAAAAAACTTAATCAGATTTAAAAATTTATTAAATAAAAATTTAGTTGGACTTTATACAAAAAAAAAATTAAACACTGTTAACGAAAAAAAAAATCTATTCAAACATAAGAATAAGTAGTTATGCGATTTTGAATCGGATTGGAATTGTCAATCGTATTCGAATTGTAGATTCGTTCGAATCGTTCCAAGTATAGTTTGACATCTGTCTGTTTAGTCTCGGTTGATTTGTACGGATAGAGATTTGTGACAGCTGGTCGGTATGTGGAGGACGCATCGGAAGAAGTCGAAGGAGACGAAAGCACCGACGAGGAAGTAAACGAGTCGTTTTTTAGTTTTTTGCAACTACGCTGCTGAAACGAGTCCGAATAATCCGAGCTTCCATAGTAGCCCATGTCGTTCACTTGAATGTTATCATCGGTCTTGGCCGAGGACAGAGTGCGCACACAAGATTGCTCGCTAATTGAGTCTTCTTTTTGCAAAGCTTTTGTATTTTCACCCAGAGCTGTTATCACTGTGAAAGAGTCCTGCACTAAGCCTTTGTTTGCACATTTTAAACTCTTTAGAAAAAAAAATCATAATTTTTTTAATATTTTTTTCCTGTTTAATTTAAATAAAAAAAAAATACTTACCATATTTTTTATTTTACTCGACGAAATAGAGCTCGTATCTGTCGAATCAATTTTTAAATTAAGCATTTTTCGATCCGATTTGGGCTTATAAGTTAGTGATTTGTACAATATAGTAATTAGAAGGATTAAGATTATTAGAATAAAAGCAAGCACTGTCATGATTAAGAGATTAGAGCCTTTTGAGAACAGGATTATGCCGGTTAGTCCCAATAGTCTCTTTGAATTAAAATTGGTCAAGTTAGAATAAACAAACGACTCTAAATCCTCGCTTTGATTTTCTTTTAAACGTTTGCTTAGCAGTGCATGATTTATTGACCACCATTGCTGTACAATACGGCCCAATAGATCCAAATGAGACTGGGTCAAATTTTCGAACGTTCCATTCAAAATAAATAATTTGATCGAATAGGTCTGAGCCGAATGCGAGTCGTTCAAATGTATGCTAAGGTTGTAAAACCCTGCGTTGAGACTGCTCGGTTCTAGAATCTCGAGGCTTTGATTAAGCTGAAAGTGATTTCTCAAATTTACTTTTTGGGATTTAATTGCCGGAATTTGGAGCACAGTGTCAATCAAATTTTTGACCAAAATGCTTTGATTTTTGTAATTTTTAAGAATTTCACCGACCAACTGCCAACTGAATCTTCTAATCTGGCCCAATTTAACGCTATTTTGTCTGTTTATTTCATCTCTATCCAAATCGAGCAGCTCAATATCGGCTATTTTCAGCCGCGAACAATTTTCAAAATTGACAAGTGTGTGTAAATTGCTTACCAATAGCTGTGGTTGATTGTCATTTAGATCTTTGACTAAAATAGTTACATTCAAACTGTCTGAATAGTTTGGAAAATCGGCATCTTTGACAAATACTTTAAATGTAAAATTTGAGTGCTTTTCAGCGTCAATTTTATTTGCCGTTTTCAAATTTCCAGTATTTGGCTCAATAATAAAAAAACTATTCATTTCAATGGGTTCTATTAAATACTCAGTTCTTGATTCCAAGTCATGATCGATGGGCTTTAAATTTCCAATTATTGTATTCAAAGTCAAATTCTCTTCTATTTCAAAGCGAGCATTTTTTTCCCTGTAAAAAGGCTCGTTATCATTCTCGTCAAGTACTTTGAGCAGTACTGGTATCTGATTTGAAAATTGGCCATCTGACACCTGAACTTCAAAATTGTACACTTCTTTTTTTTCTCGGTCCAAAGGCCCACGCAAGCTAAGCGATCCATTATTTGGATCGATAAAAAATAGAAAATTTGGATTTATTTCGTCATCTGAATCAAGTATACGATACTCTAAATTTTGATTTAAATCTAAATCATATGCTTCGACAACACCAAAATTGAATGCCATTAGATTTTCTTTAACTTCAAATTGAAACATGTCTTGAGTAAATTTTGGTTGATTGTCATTTATGTCAATAGCTATTACTCTGATGTTCAAAAAGCTTGTTTGGCATTTTTGATCTTTGAGAGAAAAAGCTCCATTATTGTCACTTAGCTTAATTTTAATATCAAAATAAGCGGTTTGTTCTCGGTCAATTGAACTTAACATTTGTAAAGAATAATATACATTGTTGTAATCTTGAGACAAAGACTGAAGTCTAAAGCTGGGTTCATGCTGGATTGAAATTGATATGTTTTGACTGTCAAAATAGGAGACAGAAACAAGTTCGGCAAACAAATTAAAGCCATTTACTTCAGCTGAATCCAAGTCGCTCAGCGTCAAGAAACATAGGTTGATTGGACTAGCATACTTTTGTTCCTCGAGTACCCACATTGTGTTGTTGGATCTATTTTCCTTTTGAACATATTTATCGGAAAAAGACATGTACGCACTTGGTGCATTATCATTCATGTCTAAGACATTTATGTAGACATTGGTGTAGATGGGAACCGGATTGGCTCCTTGGTCTTGAACCTTCACATTTATAGCATGTCGTTTGCTTTGCTCGTAGTCAAGTTCGTTTAAAAGGCCCAAAGCTCCTGTGTATTTATCAATGAAGAACAAAGACTTGACATATGCTGAGTTATGATCAATGGTGTAAGTTAGTTGAGCGTTGGGAGTTGATGGATCGTCGAGGTCGTGTGCCTCAATTTTAACAATAGTTTCATTTTTGACATTCTCTTCTATGGTTACATTGTAAAATTGTTTCAAAAAATATGGAACATTATCATTGGTATCCAAAACATTGATCACTAATTGGGTCTCTGTGCTTGTCATTCTATCATTGCATGATATATTCAAATAGTATTTGGACACATTTTCTCGGTCCAGAGAAGTCTCAATTACAAGAAATAAATTTTTATTCTCTTTGTTGAAATTCAAAGAAAATAAATCAGTGGGAGTAAGAATTTCACATTTTTGTATCGAATGTTCATTTGAGTCTGTGTCGATTGGACTTTCTAGGGAAACAATTGTTTTAGAGGAAAGATTTTCGCTTATGTTCAGAGAATAGCTTGGTTTTTTGAACTTTGGCTGATTGTCATTTATGTCTTGAATCAATACTGGTAGTGAAAAGACTTGGTATATGCTGTTTTGTTTGTCATAGCTGGCAATTTTGAGACCAAGAACACAACTGGTCTCACATTTAGATGATTCGATCAGCGTTTCTCGGTCGAAACGACCGTTTACATACAAGCCAAGGTCTTTTATTTCAAAGTGTGGCGACGATGGAATCAATTGAAGCTTATAGCTGCTGCTCTCAAACTCATACAACAAATAGTCTTTATACTCGGTTTCTTCAGTTATGTACACTTGATCCAATTGAATAATTCGGTTCAATGACACTGAGCTTATTAACGTAATAAACATAAATGATAAGAATATCATTTTTACGATTTTAATTTATTTAGTCGTCGTTTTTACTATCTGTGACTAAATCTAAATAAATTTTTTTATGATAAATTTTAAAAAATTGTTTATTGTCCAGATTATAGTTGGTGAAAAATAAAATGAAACAAAAAATAAAAACTGTTTATTTATAAAATTCACAAGTTTCAATTCAAAACATTTAAATTCTATAGATCTTCTTTATATTAATTTGCTTTGAAGCCAAATGCATATGACAGTTTATTTATTTGAATAAAAATAAAATTGGGTAATCACAAACTGCTTATTTGGGGTGTTTTTTCATAAGTCGTGTAAACTAAAAATTAATTCTAAATTTTGACATGCTTGATTAGGTTAAATAACATCAAATAGTTGAAATGATGTTCAAATGATCTAGTTGTGCACTGACTAAATTAATTTTTTTTAAAAACATTCGACTAATAAATAGAGAATAAGAGAAAATAAATAAAACAGAGCCACTCCTACGCTAAGTCGAACCAATAAAACTATCCAGCATAGATTAAACCAATGAAAACAAGTACGCAAACGAATACTTAGAAATTAATTAACAAAAACCTCATAAAAAAGTACTTGTTTTTTTTGTAAATGTCAATAAAACAGGCTTTATTATCTGATTGATAATAGACGATCCGGTATTGAACCGTGTGATAGCTGGAATCTTTGTTATTTGCTAAAAGTAAAATTATTAACGCGTTTGATTTATCTTATCAAAAGGTAGCCTAAGGCTATTGGCATGCTGGAGTGCATGAACTAAAACAAATCGGCTCTTTCTCTCTCTCATCTTTTTATTTTAGTTCAAAAAGGTGTTGCTTAAAAATAATAATCGTTTGTTATTCTAATTAATATTGTTGCTTTAAAGTTATTCTAAACGGGTAATAAATCAAAATTCAAGTGGATTATTACCTATGTTCTTTGTTTAATCGATAAATTTTATTGATTTCACTCGATGCTTTGTTTACTCTATATTTACATAAAACAATAAATCGGAATGATATTTCAAACTTTTTTGTGTTTTTAAATTTTACGCTTGTTTCTAAAAAATCTCATTTAAATGTCTCATTTAGCTGAGATTTTTTAGCAACTAAATGTCAAAAAGCAAAAAGCCAATATTAGCATTTCGGCAACAGTTAAACTAATTTGTGGTAGTGGACATGCTCTCCCGGCTTATATAACCCCGGATCTCATCAGGTATTCGTCAAAATCTAAAGCCGAAAATTAAATGATTGATGAGAATCAATCGCGTCTTTCAAATGCCGCTGTGTCCTATGCAGGGCGTCGATTAAAAAAATAAAGCTGCTTATGGGAACCTAATAAACAAAAGAAAAATACAAGTTCGATCTTAATTAAAATATTTATCTAATTTAACAATTTTCTCATTATTATAGTCGGCACATTGAAATAAAAAATTATATTCTAACACTGAAATCCTAAAAATCGTGATTTATGAGCTAAAATTAGGATTTTATATGGACGTATCAATTGAATAGTGTTTGTTCAATTGCATAAGCACACTACGTGAGCTAATTTTTTTCTTGTTGGATTTTTATTAGCAATACAATACCTGAAGAGCGTTAAAATTAACTTGAATATACAACTTTTTATAAAACAATGTTAAAATTGAATAAAAACAAATATTTGATTTTCGCAAAGCCAATTTGTGACACACACAAACAGGTACTTTGTATCTTAGAGTAAATAAGATACTTAAATGTATTTAATCATGACAACTGATGATTTATTTATGACAATTAGACTTTTTTATCAGCGAAATCTAACGCTATTTTAAAAAGTATTTCTTTCATTGTGCCCGAAAAGGTCTCAATTTTAACTGTAAAAAATAATTTTTAAAATTTCAATCACTAATAAAGTAAAAAAAATCAATTTAAAATTTATCAACCAAATTGTTTTCAATAAATATCGAGAAAATAAAATTTTATTGTATTTCCTATAAACAGTGATAAAGTGGACCAATTTTTGAAATTAAATCTTAGCATCTTGATAAGAAATGAATAAAAAAATCATTTAAAAAATATTTTTCTAGTGTTTGAATTTTTTTGCTTGAGAATATTTTAAAATATTCACCAACAAAAAAAACTCCTATAAAGTCAACCTAAAAAAATAAAGGTTTTTAAGCAAATGAACTTGATTAGAATTTAAATGATTCATTTTTATTTGTATTAAAAGTTTGAAGACTTCCGAGCTAGTTGAAATGGGTTTTACTCATCCATTTCTTTTCAGTTTTAATTAAAAATTTTATTAATATTTTTATCTAATATTTAAATTAGAAAATTGAATAGTAAATGGAATAACTTTAAAAATTCTAAGAATTAGTACGAGAAGAAAGAAGTTGCTTTTGAACGAACAGAATTGTGAAATAATTGAGTCAATTGCCACAAATAGCTTTTGATACAATCATTGGTAAGGTCCATACAACATGAATATAAACTGCTTTAAAAGGAAACTAATAGAAATAAATAAACGAATTTGAAAATTGTTCAAAGAAAAATAGTAATTAAAGAGCTTTGAAGATTTACAAAATAGAAGAAAATAAAAATACCTGGCATTGATGATAGTAAAAAACCTCCTTTAGAAGTTAAAATTTATCTACACAGCTCAATAGTTTGAATAAAAACTCAATAAAAATAAATTAATTAATGAGAAAACTGTTTATGTTTGATTTTTAGGACATTTTCAAAAGAGTGAGTTTTTAGCCATGTCTAAAATAATTATTTTATAGTATCAAAACAGAATAATTAAAACAATAATTTTGCTCAATCTAACTAATACAATTTTAAATAACAAAAAAATCTAAATAAAACGTAATCAAAGATACGTCATGCATTAACATTTGTGATCTGTTACCGTAACAAAATCTCTTTTTTTTAAAAATCAAAGTGTTGTTTAATCATGAATATTATCTACAATTTTCTAAATCATAATTATTACATGCTTCAATTTTTTTTACATAAAAAAAACTACGTTATTTTTCCTATAAAAATTAATATAACACTCGATTGAACATGAAAAATATTTTTTTTTCTCTCGTTAAATGCTAAATTCCATTTTTCTGAATTAAAATAAAAATTTTGACTTTATTTTATCATTTTTAAGAAGATTTTAAAATTTTCTTCAAAACATTGTCTAATTAAATGTTATATCTAGTACATTTTAAATTTGAATATCTTTTACAAAATAGAGTATTCAAAATTGGAAGCAATTATGACATGTTTGGAATTTATTGAAAAAATAAATGCTACCTAACTTTTTTAAAAATTAAATTAAATTAAATTTTAGAAGAATAAAAAAATAATTAACTGCCCATAATTAAATCAGTTTTGATTAATTTTTTAATGAAAAAACGGAAATTTTTAAAGAAAAACAAAGTGCTCTTGTTGATAAACCAAAGAGTTATTGTTGTCTAGACAAAGTTTTTTTTTCAAAATAGTAGATTCAACTGTAACAGGCACTATATAGATCTTTAAAAGTAAATAAAAAATACCAATTAAGATTTTATCTGAGTACATACTTAAAGTCTAAGAAATAATACTAAAATCTTCAAAGAAAAAAAATGACTATTTTAAATAGTCACCAAACTATGTCGTCTTAACATTCCAATAGTCAAGTATTACATCATTATCTCAATTTTATCTAATAAAGATAATTTAAAATATCTAATTTTTAAATACTTCAATAAAAGAGTAATGTACATCATTACAAAAATAAATAGATAAAAATCAATTCTTAGTTCTATTTCAAAAGGATATTTACTTGATTTTTAAGATAAAATATTTTGACTGAGCATATTTTTTCAATTATTTTCATTGATTTACTTAGCCTACTCGCGGTGGAATTTTGCCCAGAGAAATTTTCTTTCGCTTCGGTTAAATAAAAAATTGGCATAAAATACAAGTTATATAAACAGCCCGAAAATTAAGCTTGGCATTTACAAGTGGCATTTCTTGGGCATGTTATGTCTACAACCAAGACTTGTTTAAAATCGTTATCTACTCGTTATCTTAAACAATCAATCAAAAAAAAAACACTGCTCCGATTAAACGACAAAGACGTTTTAGCGGACACCGGAGCAAGTCTAATCTCAAAAGTTACTCAAACTATTTAATTTACATAGGTCGAAAATTACGACCAAAACTTGTAAATTTAGCATTTTGGAAACAAATAATTAACCCACATATTCCAATGTCGCTTGAATTAAACTCAATAGATCCATTGGAGCCAAATGAAACACCGCTTCATTTAATGCCCTTTATATTTTTGAATAAAATCAACGGGCTATCGCCGCCTAATCACTGGTACGAATAAATAATAATTTAAACACACTAAAGGTTTATTTGTTTATTAGTTTTAGAAATAAGTTCATTTTTTGGACCTACAAAGCCGTTTACCGTGTAGGCGTTTTATCTTTCCATTAGCACCATGTTTGAAGACATAACAAATAAACATTTAGGAAAACTTTCAATTCAATTTATTTAGAATTTCTTAGTTCATTCCTTTATTATTTAAATATGCTTTGAATAAATCATTGATAAATTGGATCTAATATTGATATATTAGAAGAAAAAAACATGTTTTTAAAAGAAGAAACAAAAATGATTATTTTTATAAATAAAATTTGAAAATTATTTTTTGAAAATTATTTATTTACTGATGCTAACTTATTTAGCTCTTAATTAATAAAATGTTTTCTAACTAATAAAAACAGAGAAAGTTTATCTAAAATTACAAAATTCTTTGGGGATTTGTTAATTAAAATGTGTAAGATTATGAGGTTTATCTAAGCAACATAAAAATTTTATCGAAGAAAAAATTAAACCTTTAGAGATCATTTGTTCTTCAACCATAATCCCTTGGATACTATCAACAATATAATTTGAGAATTTTCGATAATTAAAATTAAAAAAAAAGTTAAATTTAAAATTTTTATTCTATTAAATTTGGGATTATGAAGGAATTAGGTTTCTTATAATCCTAATTTTTTTTCTTAAAATTTGAAACTTGCCAAGTTGTTTTAAAAAGTATCTTAATTTTTTGAAAATAAATTTTTAATTACTCAAAAATAGAATATTTTTTAGTATATATATATTGTTTGCCCCCTCCCGTAAGTGAACTAGTCTCTAACTGACAACGGTTTATCATTCAGACACACGTTGGCTTAATTAAACATTTTCGGAAGGGGTGAATTTAAGCGATCAAATTTTTCTAAAAGAGATTTAATTTTTGTCAGAACAAAATTTTTCTATATAGCACTTGTAACGGATACGGATATTGAAATTGTAAACGAAATCGTCTGCCTGATTCAATTTTCCTAATTTCATCTCAACCGACTCGGACAAAAACATGAATAGCCTTTAAAAACTGTGTGTCTTTATGATTAATTAAGTGCTAAAATTAATACTGAATGATAATAGAAATATTTGAAATAGATTCAACCAGACCGAATATTATTTCAAATTAATTGAAATCATCATTATTCTAAAGCTAATTATATCCGATTTGTAATTAATCTTAATTAGAAAAAATAGATAAATTTCAACTTTGTATTTTAAGTAGTTTTTCCTTAAGATTCGGTCGTCCGAGTCGATTCTCTTCAACACATTTTTTTTTCTACAGGCATCTTTCATTTAATTTGAATAAAGAATAAATTTATTCCAAGTGTTTTCACGCTCTTTTGGGATCAGATAAGAAATCAATAAATCGATTTTATGGCAAAAATTGAACACATTATAAACATTAAATTTTAAAATGTGTCAAACATTTAAATCACTTAATTTTATTAATTTTAAATTAGCTCTATGCGTACTTCTTAATAAAAAATTCATAAATATAAATCCATTCAAAAAAGTTAATAATTGCTTCAACTTTATATCATTTGGCAATTGAAATTATCGGATATGTTGTTGCATTTGTCGCTTTGCTAAACTAAAATAATTCATCAAAATACATAACTGCCTATTTATTCTAATATTCAAACCATGAGTAGGGATACTATTAATTTTAGATAATTTAAATAAATAAAAAAATTTTATTGAAGAAATCAAAAATAATAAAATAAAAACACCAAGACCAAAAAAATTAAAATATTTTAGAACTTGAATAAAAAAAGTTATAAAAACAAATTTAATTTATTTATTTACATAAATTTTTTTACCTCAAATAATTTTTTTTTCTTAAATATTTCAATCGTTTTTTGATAAACGAATGTGTCCAGTGAACCAATTTGAATTTTTAAATAATTTGAATTTGAATTTAAAACAAAAGATTTCTTGATCTAATTTTAGCACATTGATTTTGCAAAACATTTTTTTAAAAAGCAGCTATTCAATTATTTTTTTAAAGTCAATAAAGATTACATTGAAATTTGTTGCTTTTTTATTTGTTTTATTGTTAAATTATTTATGTTCAACAAAAATATTACTAAATTTTCTATTAAAAAATTTTAAACAATTTAATTAAATTTTAAAAAATAAATAAATAAAAATAATAATTTGGATGATGCGTGAGATATCCTGAGTAGTTTCGTGCGGCTATAAGCTCCTTTTCAGCCCTCCTGTTTGAAAAAATCAAAATTTGAAGTTGTTTAAATAGGATAATAAGAGTTTGAACCATGGTGTATTTCGGGATGTCTTTTTATGCAGTAAAATCACTAGTTTAATAATTTTTAATCACTAATTAATTTGTAGTAATATCTTGATTTTAAAAATTTAATAAACAACAAGTTTGCTCTATCATCAATTTTTAGAAACCTAAGTTTGTGTCTATACTCGTTTTCAGTGGAAAAAAATTTAATAATCTTGAGGATTTTGTTCTATAGGATCTGTAGGTCTTTTTAATTCTTATCATTGTCCCGCATTGTAAATAATAACAACTCAGTTAAAAAAGCTAACAACATGCTTGGTATGCTCAAGAAAACGTTCATGTATAGGGATGCTCAATCGTTTTTGCAGCTTTACAAAGTATATGTTAGACCGCATCTAGAATACTGTGCATCTGTCTGAAATCCTTATTTAAAGAAAGATATATTTAGACTTGAAAAAATACAAAGACAAGCAACGAAACTTGTTACACTAATAAGAAGTTTGAATTATGAGTCAGGTTTAGCTAATTTGGAACTAGAGACTCTAAAAGATAGGCGAGAGCGTGGTGATCTTATTCAATTCTATAAAATCGACAAAAAGTATAATCATGTTAATTGGTACTATGATGCGAAACTCATGAGCTCAGT
>PJRA01000509.1:963398-974074 GCA_016987375.1 Brachionus koreanus | reverse complement strand
TGCTCGCAGCTAACAAAATGTGAAGTAAGACGAAACTTTCTACCAAACCGAGTAGTGAACAATTGGAATGCGCTGCCAACGTCGGTTGTCACAGCAAGTTCTACCAACCACTTAACTATTATTATCATTATGATAGTGTTGAAATGATGGTTATATTTTAGCTTTGGATAAAGTTTAATATTAGAAAGCTCGGGATAGAATCGAGAGCAATTTTTTGGTTTTCAATTTTTAATTTTTTAGAATATTTGCTATGACAGTTTTTTCTCAGGCCTGCTGGCGTAAAGACCGAGTAGCAAGTTTCCGTTTAAAACCCCATTTTTTACAGAACTCGAGTTCTGTCCTCCTCTTCCTCGGATTCTCCTGAGTCTGCTTCTATTTGATTCAGGTCCGTTAGGTTTCTCTGAAGAGAAGAGAAACAAGATACATATTTTCCTCGGCCAACCTCAGAACGTTCCCTATTCCTAATTTTTCAGCACTAACCAAGTTTATTGAAGCGCCGAGATACAGTGGGAAGTTCTTCCACTTTATTAGAATGCCTTTCGAACTTTTTATAGCATCCTATATCCTAAATTGTATACTTAGATTTATTAGAAAATACACCAAGTATACATGCGGGCATCTGCACGATTTGCTAATCGCACACCAAGATAAGAACCTCCTCCAAGTTATAATCAGTGTCCTAAGGCATAAATTAAAAGCAGCAGATTGGGTGTTGAATACTTCGAAGTCGGTACTAAACCCGGTAAAGAAGATCAGTTTTTTGGGGGGCGAGCTGGGACAGTTTAGGTATAAAACGATCTCAGGAAGCTTCATCTTTTCTGAGAAAGATCACCGAGGGCTTTCTCTTTTCTGACCTAAATTAAAGGGAAGTCCTTAGAATTAGGGCATACCTTAATTATTATTTAGGGTATCCCGGCAAGGTGTGTCCTACTATTAAGAGAGTACTTGTGGTACATCTTGATTATTCTTAAGATAATTTTTCTGGCGTTTAAGAACAGGGGAAATAAAAATTGGAAAACTTGGTTTTCCGATACCAGCGAATTTGGGCTCGGGGCGGTAGACGGCCATTCTGGACGTGATTTCTCAATGCCCGCACCGACTAATAAAATTCATTCTAATGAGGCACAAGCATCTTTGCTGCCGTTTACTATTTTATTGTTCCACAACTTCAATCTGCACCTAGATAGCCAAGCGGTAATCGGGCTGTGGAAGCAAGTGAGAGCTAAATGAACCAGTTTTTTGTTGCTATAAAATTTTAGTTGATTTTTGTTTAAAAAAAAAATTAAATCAAATTAATTCAAACCTAAATATGTCTTATATTTGCAATGAAAAAAAGCTTTTATTCAAATTATAAAAAATTTATTTTAAAATTGAATGCTTTTTATCGCAACTTAAATGCTAATATTATACTATTACACACATGCTTGGAATAAACTAAATTTGAAATCTTTCCAAAAAAATTTAAATAAAAAAAAATAAAAACTAAAAATAATTTAGAAAAAAAATGGCATCACCAGCATTCGGTCAAGCTGAAAATGAGGCGCCGGTCATCGATCCGACTTTATTGAGCCAAAATCCGGGAACATTCGAAGATTTAAATAAAAAAACAAAAGATTTATACCCGATTATATTCGAGGGATTCAAATTTACTTTGAACAAAGTTTTAAGTACTCATTTTCAAATAAATCATAACATTGTTATGAGCTCGGTCGTTCCATCTGGTTACAAATTCGGTGCAACTTATGTCGGACTTAATCAAATTTCGGCAAGCGAAGTTTACCCGATTGTTCTTGGTGACATGGACTCGAATGGAAACTTAAATACAAATATAATTCATCAATTTCATCCTAAGGTTCGCACAAGAGTAGTTGCACAAATAGCCGACGGAGTTCTCGCCGGTTATCAAATGACCAACGATTATAAAGGCGAAAATTTTACCGCTTCTGTTACAGCTGTCAATACAGATATTATACAAAATTCAGGAGTCCTAATAGGTCATTATTTACAACGAGTTAGCAAAAATTTGGATCTTGGCTGCGAACTTTTGGTTCAATATGGCCGCAATGTGCCTAACAATAGAATGGCTTTATACTCAGTCGGCTGGAGATACTTTGGAAATATGTGGCAATTTTCTGGAGTCCTAAATCCACTAGGGTCACTTCATTTGTGCTATCATCATCAATCAAAATCACCCATTCAATTCGGAGTTGAACTAGAAACCAATTTAAGGACAATGGACAGCACCAGTTCATTCAGCTATCAAGTAGATTTAAATAAAGCAAATATGACCTTCAAAGGTATGATAGATTCGAATTGGACGACTGGTGCCGTTTTAGAAAAACGACTCTTACCTTTGCCGTTCACATTTGTTCTTAGTGGATTTCTTAATCATGTTAAAGCTAACTATAAATTTGGTATTGGATTCACTATTGGATAAATTGACAACCAAACTGATTTTGGTTGTATTAAATAAAAATGTACACCATACTTTAAATAATGAAAAATAAAGTTATAAAAAAGATATTTTTTTATAGATTTCCTTAAGTTTCAGTTTTCATATCTAAACTAGATAAAAGCATTTTTAATTTTTAATAATTTCCACGAAAAATCTAAATGAAAAAAATAAATTAAAATTTCAATTTTCCAAAATACATAAACAAATAAATTATATAAGTTTTAATCAACTTGTATCAAGTTGAATTCAATTTTACATGATATTAGCTTCTTAAAATTAGAAAAATGGTGCCAATAAATCTTGATAAACTTAAATTTTATAGAAGTAGCATGCCTTCTAAAACTGTACAACCGATTAAAAGAAAAATTTAAAACTTTATTTTAATTAATAATTTCGTATCTATTAACTATATTGAATATTTGAATTAAATAACTTGTTTTTGCGTTTAGTTTTAAGTTAAGTTAAGATTAACATAACTTAACATTCTTAGTCTTGTCGAAATATTTCTGAAATGTCTTTTAAAAAATGGCCAGAATTTGCCAAATTACGTTATTTTACGTAATTACACCAGTTTTGGTTAAATTTTTATATGAAAATACAAATCATGCAAAAATTTTAACTGATTTTAACTTCCATTTCAAATCATTTTGAATATATCGTTTTCAATCGTTGTTTTAGCTTATTCCCTTGCATTTTAATGGTATAATCAAAGAAAAAAATTTTTGCACAAATATGCATTTTCGACAGTTAAATCCACAGACCAAATAAAAGTGATTCAGCCTATAATAATGAATTAAAAAGTTGTCTTTGGTACTCTTTATTATAGATAAAATAAAAAAAATTATATATAAAACGCTATGAAAGAGCATTTATAAATATCCATATCTTAAATTTTCTAAAATGTTCAAAGCAACTCATTTGTTCTCCTGTTCTTCATTTGTTTGTTTTTGGTCCAAATATTACAACCAAATATTACATGGAATTAAATCTGGCAAGTAAGCAGAATGGTCAATTTGGATTACCATTTGATATGAGGAAGTTCGTTATGTTTTCTTTGTCAAGTAAATTTTTCATATTTTAACTACACAATGTTGGTTATTCGGTTTTAGACCATTGAGAAAGAATAAATAAAATTTTCATCAATATGAATGTTATTTATGTTATGTCCTTTAGGAACTACATGTACCAATATAGGGAAAGTTGTATTGATGAATAGGCAAATCATCTATTTTGGCTCAAATTGATTGCGCTTAAAAGCGGTTTTGGAACTTTGACTTAGAACAGACGAGCCGAATTTCAATTTCTTATTCCCAATAAAAAAATAAAAAACGTCTGAAAAGTGATTTCAATATTTTAAGATTTTAAAAACTTTTAAAAAAATCACTACAAGTTATCCGGAACTCGTGACTTTATATTTTTAATCTTTTTAGATATTTTCTTGCAAGCAAAAAAGTCTTAACATCTTACACACTGGAAGTCAGCGGCTTATTCTTGGGATACACTCGTCTGAGGCACATTCGAATGCTTACCTTTACAAAAGAACAAATTTAGAGACATTAAGTCAATGCATTAAGGACAAAAGACTACGATGGCTTGGACGTGTACTTAGATTGATAGAAAAAAGGGTAAATAAAGCTCTTCAATGGAATCTCCAAGGGCAACGTAAAGTATGGAAGCCCAGCAGTAACATAGAGGTCAACAATCACGAAAGAGCTCATCAAAATGGAAATCCGAAAATTTTGAGAAAGTGACACTTTAACTTAACCAATATTCAAATTAAACGAAAATTTTTGAATGTTTGAACAACAGAACCCAATACATTGAGTTAAATAATTGACTTTTAACTGACATTATTTTAGAGCGACTCAACAAAGTTTATTTTTTTGATTTATTTAAAATTAAAAATAAAAAATGAAAAAATTTATTTAATAATTGGTGATTTAAATGGTAAAACCATAAAATTTTGTTATAATTAAATTATTAATCTTTTATAAGGGAAAATATAAGAAAGCGACCAACAAAAAATAGTTCATTTATCAATTTTTTTTCCAAAAATCACTGCACATACTACACCAATAATTAATATGCAAATAATAAATATAACAACAAATATGCATAGACGCTTATTTTTATGATATATCTTCTTAATTTTAGAATCCTTTCGAATGTTCAAACTATTAGCAGGCATTTTAGATTGTCCAGTGTCATGAGCATCTGTTAATTCTTCTTTTTCTTCATCAAAATTTATAATTTTTTTTAAGAACTCATCTGATTCATCACGCACATTGTATCTTCCCAGATTAACGTCCAATTGCTCTATTTCTTCCCTAAGGCTCCTAACAGATTCAAGATCCAAATTTAAATTATTCGATTCTTCTAACACTTGTAGATTTTGGCCTGTTGTTTCATCATGCATAATCAACTCGTCGGCATTTAAGTCAGTAAAGTCATCAAACTCAAAACTTTTCAGCGAATCTGACTCATCTTTAAAATGATTTACTAAAACACTCAATTTTTTTAATAAAATTTCAAAATATGCTATTATTGATAGCGAAAAACAAATCAACCGATCCGTATCATTACGATTTGTCTCTCTAAATAATTAAATCATTAAACAAATAAAGCCAAATTTTTAAATATTTACTTCTTTAGTGCTTGACTAATTGCATCCTTTTGCAAAATAATATTTTTGAACAATTTAAGCTCAAGTATGCGGACTTTTTGTCGCAATTTGGCGCTGTCTAATGCTGTACCAATAAAATAAACATAATATTTAAACAAACTAAGATCTCTTCCGCATTCGAATAAAATCTTGATGTCAATAAGAGAAATTTTTAAAAATTTTTTTTTTTACCAATTTAATAATATTTTTTTTTTACCATTATCCACAAGGATAGAATAGGGTAAAAAAAAAAAAATTAATAATAGTAGTAGTAGTTTCATGCAGTTAAAAATACTAAACGTAAAATTAAAATTTCATTTTGCTATTAAATAAAATAATTTGTCATTATTTTAATTTGATCTAATGCTTAATAAATAATTCAATAAAATATATGAAAACTAAAAATTTCATCTTAAAATTTTTTTTTGTTCTTAAAAACTGGATAAAACAGATTTATATCTAGATAAAATGACTATTCTTTGTCCGATTTGTCTAATAGAAGAATTAAATGGTAAAATAAATTAAGCCTCTACAAATAGAGCAAATTTAATCGATTACCTACATTCGAAATGCTAGTTTTAAAGTCTAAAATTTTTTCGAGTTAGCTATCTTAATAGTTTAGGTTAATCAAGAGAACATAAGTATTTATTCAATTCCAGTATTCAAATCAAAATAAAAAATAATAATTTTTTTCATCTCACTATTAAAAATCAAATGTTTGAAAATCTTAGCTAAAAAATGAATCATTTAATTCTCTAATGCTATCATAAAATATTTTCCACTAAAAACAAGTATCAAAACAATCCAGAAAGAGCTAAAAATTGATATAATTGATGACATAGTTGCCAAAATTTTTTTAATACTTATAACACTAAATGAAGTAATTAATTGATAGTTCAAGAAATTAGGAACTATTTGCTTTAAAGCTTCTTAAGAAACAAATAACAAAACAGACTTGTTTATAAGTCACAGTTTAAAGTCTAAATCACAAAAAATTAAGTCTTAGTTATGGCTTGACTTAAAAAAATCTGATACAAAACTCCCTTGGGTATTATCCTAAACATAACAAACTGATAACAAAATTTAATTTAAATATTTTAATTCAATATAAATCAAAGTTGTTAAAAAGTACAAAATTTAAGTATAAGTCTTTAAAATTAAAGTCCAATTCGAGGCTTAATTTTTTTTTATTTTCAAAAGTCAAAGTCTTTAAATTTTGGATTTGGCTTGAGACTTGTGCCTTTTTGACGTAAATATTTATTTCCTACTCTAATTGTACATAACAGATAAAAAAGATTTAATAATAAAAATTAAATTAAAATTTCTTAAATATTGCAAAAAAAATCTAAAAATATGAAAATGTAAAAATATAAAATTATTTTCATTTGGCCCCAGTCAATTAGCTTTAATTATGACAATTCATCATTTGCATCAGTTAAAGTCGGTTTTTTCGATATAAAAACAACGAATCATCAAAAAATTTTAATTTTTAATATTTCTCAATTTTTTAACTTATATTACTTTTATTTTATTTTTCTCTTATTTTTTATTTTTATTTTATTCTATTTAACTATATTTTGATTTTTATTTTATTTTTATTTTTAATCTGAAGGAGCTAAAGCTCGGTACAGAAATACAAATAAATAAATAATAAAAAATTTTAATTAAAATCGTTTTTCTATCGAAAAAACAGATGAATTTTTGAGTATTCATCGATTTCACTTTAATTTACGTTCATAAAATTAATTAACTGGGTTAGAAATTTAAACTTTTTTTCGATATTAATAGCTTAATTTAATTGCAAATTTTCAATATATTATTTTTTATCTGAACTGTCAAAAATTTTAGTGTTTAGTTTTTATGTGTGGTATATAGTTATTTTAATACATTGTTTTTAATTTTCTTTGTATTTTTTTTTAAACTTATTTAGCCCTTACTTTTTATTTTTTTTTCATTTACCTTTATCTTAATTATTTTCATTGTATATTTTAAGGAAACAATAGCTCGATAAAGATAAACGATTAGATAAGTGTTTGTTATCTTTTAAAATAAGGTAATATAATATTAAATTAAAGGTTTTTATTTTTGTTCAGAATTTATTTTTCTAAAACAAAATTAATTGAAATGTTTTTTCTATTCGAACAAGAAGAAATTTGAAAATGGTCTTTAAAAAAATAATTAAATCTCAAAACTCCGAGAGTTTTTTTTCGGGGTTTTGCGTAACATTTTTTTATTTGCTTTTTAGTCAAATAAATTTAATCATTTTTATAAAATTTTTTTTCAATCAATAATCTAAAATTAAAGAATATTAATATTGATTGATTATTGTCAACCCTTTTAACTTAAGTACCGTAAACCCTTGTGATATCATGAATGGGATAACTTTTGAATCTTAGGTTTTAGTGCACGCATAAGCGACCATCATTCTCATGTTAAAATTGGCCCCCTTGGGATGCGTGCAGAAAATGCAGATTTCATGTTTTGACGCAATGTTGAAATTGAAAAAACCTGAAATTGATGCTGGGTCAAAAACTGAAAAGGAGGTCTTGATAATAACCATAAATATTTGTCTCTAATTTAATTCATAATTTTCAGTTTTTAATGCGGGGTCAAGACCATATTTTCGGTTTTTGACCAAGAATTATTTTGCAAGCTTAAGTTTTAATAAAATTTCTCAAGCATCTCTAAGTTTTTAATTTAATCTTATCATTAAAAAAGAATTAATACTGTTAGATCTTATCCGAATACTCTACTTAAGATTATTGAAATAGTATTAAATTTATTTCAATCTGAGCTATATTGAATATTTAGAATACAAAAAATAATCATTTCTATGAAATTTTAAATAATTTTCTAAAATTAGAATTTTGTAATTTCCTAAATACGTCCAATTTTTTCTTTATTGATTTTTAAAATGTTGATTTAAAAATAAATTAATGAAAACAAATTATTTTATCTTGTAAATTTTAACACACTTAGATTTTTGATACTTTGTGAAATTTTTTCTGAATTATCTAAGATGTTAAAACAAAGCTTGCTTTACAATTTAACAATATTTTTAAATTAACTTCTAGCTCTTTTTCAAACTCAAACTAGTCGCTTTCTCACTGAATTTTTTTCTTTCTTCATTTAGACAATCTATTAGTTCAATTTGTTTTATCACAAAGAGGCAGTCTTCTAAACTGTCTTTACTTTTACCAGAAAATTATAGCGCAACATGTTTTATGTTCAAATAATACTTTGCTTAGCGAAAGCTAAGCTTGTCTATCTAATTCAGGAAATTTATTTTTGAAAATCCAAACAAAATATCGTAATTCAATAAAGCTTTTATTTCAATATGTGATTAAATTTTTGATAAAAAAAATAAGCTTACTTTGAAAATATCATTTGTAGAATTGTTTGTATCACCATTTTTATTTTGCATACTTGACTATCAATTGGTTTATATAAGCACCACTATTTTTCAAAAATCTGCTATCAAATATTCTGAAATAAGACGCAAAATAATTTCAAAAAATATGAGACTTTCAAAAATATTGTAAATATTTATAATTTAAAAACAAATTATTAATATTTACGGTTTCAAAACACGATGCAAGTTTATCACTAAGATTTTAAAATTGGAAAGTAAAAAATCGATAATTTTGGTGTTTCATTATTGACAGTAGATAGGAAAAAATAAAATAATTTTAACAAACTTTAGCTTGGTATTGTGTCGTGTTCAATAGAGGAAATATAAATTTTGAAATTGCTCCAAATGTTTTAAATGTGACTAAAGCAGTATTTTAAACCGATAATATCTAATTATCCTAGAACCAATCAATTAAACTTTATTTATTGTTGAATAATTATAGGAATTCAATTTTGTCTATTAACGTCATGTTTTTCTATACGTAAACACGTAATCAATGTATTTAATTGATTTGACTAAAGCATTCAATCAGTTTCAATTGATATTTGATTTTTCTCAGGAAATAGCAAACATATTTACAGCTGTACGAAATTCATTTAAATTTTGCTTAAGAGTCGCTTGATTTTTTTTTAAACAAAATTTAAAATAAAATAAAATTTATAAATATTCATTTTCCTGAAAATACAAAATCTCAATTGTTCAGTTTGCTTTCAATAAGTCAATTCAAAAATAATTATTTATTTTTAAAATTTATTTATCATCTCATCTTTAGATGAATAATTATAAAGCAGCAATAAAATGTGTTAAAAATATATATAATTTCAACTTGTAGAAAGAAAATTTAATTAATCTAAAAATTATACGATTATAACCTCAATAATTAATTTATTTTAATTATCTGTAGGTGAATTTCTAAATTTCAATAAAATATATTGATTAATTTTAACAAAAAAAAAATTAAAAAATTAGTTTTAAGGGTGTTTAGAGAAAATTTTGGTCAAAAAAAGATATACGTAGAAATTTTGGTCTATTTAAGCTAGAATAAAAAAAATTTAAACTCAATTATTTATTCAAATTTGAATTGAGAGCAAAAAATTACTACGATTAGAAGCCAAATATTTTTAGTCATCTTAAAGTGCTATTTTGGTAAGATAGTAAAAAATATGAATAAAAATTAGAACCCTAAAAATCCATTTGAACTTTGTATACGAATATCAAAAGACAATTCTGAGATATTCCCTTAATCAAATGTTTAAACTTTAGCTATATCAAAAATTAGTTTTTAATTTTCTTTATATTATTTTTTTTTTATTTGTAACGCTCTTTCAGATTAAAAAAATAAAATTAAATAATAAAAAAAATTAAGAATAAAATAAAATGTAGTTAATAAATGTAGTATAATTTAAAAGAGAAAAAAGATAGAAAAATAAATTAAAAAAATATATAAAATTATATAAGAAGTAACAGAATACTTATGTTTGATTATTTGATGGCTAAGGAAAAAAGGAATAAATAGTAAGTCAGCAATTACGCAATTGTAAATTTATTTTCTAATATTTAAAAAATTTAAAAGCTAAACTCAATCTAAATTAACTTTTTTTGTAATCTTGAAACATTGTGCGACATCAAAAATTAATCATGTGGCTGAAAGGAAGGTCTAAGTCTCCATTCCAACCGGCCAAGGCTTCGCCTAAATTATTTTTTAAATAAATAAATAAATTACGCATTGGAATCGGCTATTTGATAATTTTTGATTCGAAACCGACATGGTATTCTTCCAAGAGTCTGATAAATAATGGAAATGAATGACTCAGTCCTTACCCAACATATTTCTCACTCAACTCAAAAAGTCGATTCGAGACTTTTAGTAATTTAAGTTTGTCAAAGGCATGATGCATGATATTGGAAGGAGTATCATATTTTAATCTAAGCATAGATCTTATTGCTGTAGTAAAGATCTGAATTGCTTGTAATTTTTTGATATCTTTTTCTTAAAATGAATTCAAGCAAGGAGGCAATGTGAAATCTTAGTACAAAAATTACAGTACAAAAAGGAAAAGCTAAATAATTATTTTTCTGGTTGTGCAAAAATAGTTCTGTAAACAGTATAATGTTGTACAAGTTTGTACAAACGAATTCTAAGCTCT
>PJRA01000509.1:937722-963364 GCA_016987375.1 Brachionus koreanus | reverse complement strand
TTACAGAGAAATGAAGAGAATTTGCAGACTTTAGAATTCGTTTGTACAAACTTGTACAACATTGTACTATTTACATAACCATTTTTGCACAACTAGAAAAATAATTATTTAGCTTTTCCTTTTTGTACTGTAATTTTTGTACTAAGATTTCACATTGCCAGCAAGGAGAAGATTAGTCAAAGATTGATCCGACGAGAAATTTATAAAAGTTTCCTAACGTATTTTGATCTAGACCACTGATTGATTAAGATTTATATTTTTATTTCTACCGACATTATCCAATCTGCTTTTGAACTGGTTGATTTTGAACAACTGACATTTGCCGCACATTCACTTTCATTCCACTATTAACATTAAACATTAAATATTGATTAAAAATTCTCGGTTTGATTGAAAGCTTCACTTTGCTTAAAATTTAAAACTTTAATCAGATCTCCATATCGTTGCTTTTCTTTAAGAGTTTCTGATCCCAAATTAGCTAGTCTCGACTCATAATTCTAACTTCTTATTTGTGGAATAAGCTTTGTTTCTCCTCTTTTTACTTGTTATAGTCTAAATATATTCTTTTAAGGTTTCCAATCAAGCGTAGAGTATTCTAAATGAGTTCCAACATACGTATTTTGTTACATATGCTACTGTCAAATTTTAATAAATGTCATTTGATAAAAAGACATAGTTTCGATTAGCTAACTAAAAATTATCACATTTTTTTTAGTACATCCATTACAATTTTTCGTATATTTTTGATGATTTTGTAAACATTTGCATATTTTTGTAGCACATTTTCCAGTACAATTGCATGTAATTTTCTTCTTTTTATTTATTTTGTCAGAAGATGAATCTTCAAATAAAGGATACCTTCTTTTTTTTTTCCTATGGCAATATAATGAATTTCGCTTGCAAGCATATTCAAGGTGCATTTTTTTTTCCGATTCACAAGAACATATTTCTAAACATTTTGTGCTTTTGCAATTACAAAAAATTTTTTATCTAAAGTTTCAAAATGAAATTTATCAAATTTAAAAATTTAAATGAAAATTAATAACGCTTTAATGTTAAAATCTCAATATTAAATCTGATTGTTAGAAATAAATTTTAATTTTTTATTTGATATAAAATATAACCAATAATTCAATCAAATAATACAAATAAAACTAAAGAAAAATAAAAGAGTGCACGTTTTGAACATTATAAAAAAGACAAAGGTAAATTAAGGTATTATATATTTAGTTTTAGGCAATGGGTGATATTTTTAAATTAATGCTTTATAATCCTAAATTTTAAAGTTAATTTACCAAATATACATTTTAAATTTGGAACAAAAACTAAAAAATTTTAAAAGCCAAAAGTTTACTTGATGGCAAGAAAATTACTTGTATTGTTATTTGTGGAGATTTTAATTTTGAAGAAATTAAATGCGAAGACAACATCCATGGATAAAAGTCAATTACCTAAAATACACATGAAAGAAACATTAAAAGACACTTTGATTCAGCATGTTCGTCAATATACAAACAAGATCTCTTTAAAATAGAATGTACTTATCATAATGAAACCAGTCAATGGCTTAACAATGTCTCACTTGGAATATACATGATTCTCAACAGATTTTTTTGATCATTAATCACAACATGTCAACAAGTTGATTCAGCACCAAAAAAATTTTATTTGTTTTTTCTTGAAGCCTATAATCATATGATATATTTTTACAATTTTTAATAAAGGTTTTTTTTAAAAACTTTTTTTTTAATCTTTAAAATAATTTATTTAGTTTTAACTTTAGGTATATAAAGGCAAAGAAAAAACTTCTTCAAATTTTTTTTAATCTTTTTGATTTAAAAAAAATATAAGGATTTTTCTTTTGGTATTAATTTATTTTTCTAAACTATATTTATAAAATACTTTGTTGAAAAATTGGTTAAACATAGCAACAGTCTTTTTTGATTAAAAGTTTTCAAATTGGATCATTATAGGTGCCAAGTCATTTTTTTTAATTCAATATTTTTTTTCAGAAGAAGCGCCAGCTCAACACAGATAAACAAATATATAAATTGCCTTATTCAACAAAAATTTTTTTCTAACCTTAGAATAAATATGGTTGGTTGTTTTCAATCTTTTGCTCAATTTCATGAATTATTCATCTTACATTTTGCCGAGTTACTAAAACAACTTTGCTTTAACTGTGACTATGAGATTTAACATTTTTGAAAAAAAATTTTTTCTATCAGAAATCTAAAATCAAAAAGTATTAGAATAAATTAATTTTTGATGCAATATATGTATATTTTCACGAATAAAGGTAACTCAAAGAATCAATAATAAAAATAAATTTAAGTCATCATAAAGACTTATTCAGATGTAAATTATCATCTTTTAAATTTTATTCATTTTTGATTATAAAAATGAATCCTTTAAAACTTTATTTTTCTAAAATTAAATTTAGTTCAATTTATTTTAACAAACATAATATTTCAATAATAATGTACTTGAAAATTTTATTTAAATTTCGAAAAAATTTGATTAAAACTATGATAAAAATTAGCTACATTAAAAGCTTGGTTTTTCAATTAAAAACAATAATTCTTTAAATTAAGACAAAAATTTCGATCACTCTAAATTTGTTGCATTCATAAAATTTGAAATTTGCATTCATTATCAAAGCCTTTTCTAAATTGTTTTGCGAACGTTTATATTACGCTCTTTTAAAAAAAATTGGTTTGTTCCTTTTCTTGTTTTTTAAAAGCCACACGCGCTGCAAAACAGAATTTTATTTTAATAAAAAGAAGACAAAATGGAGTCCGACACTTTGGACGAGATAATAACTAAAAGTCAAATGAACAATGTGCAAGAGAACGAGTCCACCTCTAATCTGGTCAATGAAATTCCTTCTTTTAATAAGCCACTGTCAATAAACAACGACTTCTACAATGTAGATAACGAAGACCTCGAATTTATTCTTAATCAAGAATATGAGTTTAATCCGGACAGCAAAGAATCAAAAGACTGTGATGATTTGTTTCAAATCGAAGATATAACTGAGGATACTAATTCTGAAATAATCCCACTTGAATTAGATTTAGCTGAGAAAAATCAAAAAAAAAATGAATTATTTCTGGAAGATGAATCCAATTTAGATAATGATGTTTCATTTTCCGAAAATGCAAATTCAACTGAAGCTATTAATGAAATCATTAATGATTTGATTGAAAAAGTAGACCAAAAGTCACCAGTGACTAATAAATCTACCCAATTGCCAACAACAGGAAATGTTTCTCGAAGTAATTTTTTTTTTATTTGAAAAATAAATTTAATTTAAGCGTAAATAAAAAAAGAAAAAGGATAGAAATTCTTAGGACGATAAGAATGTATATGATTAGAAAAAAAATAATTGCCTCCAAAATGGGGTCTAAAATTAGGCCTTTAGCTCTCAAAAATTTTAGTTCATATAATATAAGATATTTTTTTTCACGATATAAGATTGCTTTACTACTTTACTACTTTAGAAAATTATAAAGCTCAATTAAATCATATGATACTTCGCACTTAAAATGGGGTTCTTGGGAAGAAACTCATTAGCAAGGGTTTACGGTGTTAATTTCAATTAATAAATATGAGGACCGAAATATCAAAATATTTCGTGTTCTTGACAAGTTTCATTTTCTCAGCAAAAATACTACCTAGAATATTTTGAAAGATTTAAATTCATCTGAGGAAAAAAAATTAAATTTTGGAATCCTATTTGAATTGACGAATTTTCTGTGAATTTTTTTATTTGAATTATTAAGAAAAAGAGAGAAAAATAGAAAAAATTAAAGTCAAAGGTATTTTTGTGGCACGTTACTGGACTTTTCTAGTTGCATTGAAATCCAACTTTTTACTTGTATTCCAAACTTGCATCGCAAACTCTGATGAGATGAGGTCTTACCATAGATCTATATGATTTTGCCCATAAATTCCTATTTCAAGTATCAAACATTCGCTTAAGCATTTCTAGGATCTTATTTGCTTTGGTACGTCCACTTTTTACCTGACGAGTCGAATTAAAATCATATGATATCCTCTTTCCTAAATCTCTCTCGCAGCTAGTAACCTATAGTAATACATCCCAACTCATTGGTATAAGTTAAATACTTATGCCTCTCATTTAACTTTGCATTTTTTAGCGCACAAACCCATGCCCCATACCTGTATCCATTCACAAGTCGCATCTAAATTTTTCTGTAACTTTTTTTTCAAAAACTTGATTAACAATAGCTAATATTTTTGAATTACCAGCATAGATCTGCATCTTATTTAAACGCAATCTGAAAGATCATTTATGTACTGAATAGTGTTGGGTATCGTCATAGACGGCAACTGGACCGCCAAAATTTGGTGTTTTGGTGCCGTTTTAGTGTTAATGGTCGTGTAAAAAAATAAAATTTAAAAAATTTTCAAGTATAAAAATTCTATATAGATAAAAAAATTCAGTATAACACAAAAAGTTAAAATTTAGAAAAAAATAAATTTTTCCCGCATGGCAATCAAGTCGGCCAACACCAAGTTATTGCGGTCCGTTACTGACGGACCAAGAACACACAACATAAAATTAAACTAACATTTTTAATATATTTAACATCAATGATCACCAAGTTGTTGATTATTTGAATGATTACGAAAATCAACAAAAATTTAAATTAAGAAAAAATGAACGAGAAAGGTTAAGACTTTGCTTCAATAATTATTTTAAAATAGCAAATGGTCACAAATTTTAGTTAGCTCATTTAACAATATTAAAATATTTTTTAAGTTTATTCGATTGATATCTTGAAAAATATTTACAATCTAAAAATACTTTTAAGGCTTTGCTTTTTATTACTAATTTTTTAAATTAAAATTGATAAATAAAAAAAAATAACCAAGTCAACCAAACTACTTTTAAAAATTTTTAATTTAACAGACAAAGATAAATTTTTTAATTTAATACTAAGTAACTATTCAAAAAATAGAAGAGATTGAACCAACAAATGGAGCAAGAAATCAAGATTCAGATGAAACGGCCAATACTTTTGAATCGATAATTAGTAATTTAAAGTAAGCAGTCAACAATAAGCTTGAATTGAAAAATACATTTAAAATTAAAATTTTTGCCAGGTCTTCCAAAGAGAAAAAATCCATTGATTTAGTCGATTCTTTGGAAGTAGTAAAGCGGTCAAAGCCGAACATTCTTAGAAAAAATCGACATTCCATGCCTTCAAATTCAAAGTTTAAATCAATGCACATATCCGAAATACTTAAGGTTTACGGTGGACCAGCGCCCAAACCCGAGGAAAATCAGCCGATTGTTCAGAAAAAAATTAGCCCGGTTGTTAAGACCCGGGTTCGACAAAAGACCAGCATTGTAGTTACTAAAAATACTCATGTAGAGTTAATACGAGAGTATCTGGACTCTAACAACAATGTGGTTAGACAAGAAAAAATCGAAGAAAAGGATCATAAAGATGTGCTTCAAAATTTGAATAATGACAAAATTTTGCCTAATAAATCAACAAAATTGTTAAGTATTGATGAATTGTCAAGTTCAAGTTCAATAAACTTAAATGAATTATTAGAAAATAAAAAAAATGATTCTGCTAAAAAAAGCTATAAGCTAGCTTTGTCAAACCGATATAGAGACAAGTCGCCTGACACTACTAAGCAGGTCAAGAAGCGACCAGTGCGCACCAAACGCAAATTGAGCCAAAAACCTGACTTTAAATCGCAACAAAAAGTTAACAATTTCAGTTTTTCAAATCTACGGTTTAATTTGACGCCAAAAGAGCGCAAAAAGGACTTGCTTGAGCTAAAAAGTGGAATCGAGTCGGAAAAAGAGACTAGTTCGCCATCAAAAGAAAGCCTCACTGAAGACACAATTGTAAATAAAAAAATTGGAAATTTTCTGCTTGAATTTGGAAACGAAATGCAGCAAATGGTAATAGAAGATTGTAGAAAAAAAATAAAAAATTGCTATGTGCCAATTTCGCGCATTTCCGAATCAGATTTTGAATACTATACCGAAAAATATGAAATTGAAAAGAAAAAACCAAAAGCAAATTTTAAACTAGATGATAAAGTTTTTGTTCTGGTCGATGATTTATTTTTACCAGCTTTGGTAAAAGATATACGATCGTTGCGTAAAACACATTCCTCATCGTTTTTTGACACATCTTCATCAGATATTTACTATTCGTATGGTTGTAATTTGGCCTTTAAAAGTCAGCATTTTGAACCAAGCGACCATGTTGTTTACCAAAAAGAAACTCTTATTATTAGACCAGACTGGATAAAACCAAAAGACACGGTATTAGCTTTTAATTTAAGAGATTCGAGGTTTGCATCTTCTTCTTTGATTGGCCTCACTACCCATATAAACAAAAATACTCATCTTAATGACTTTATAGTCAAAAGAATTCGATCACGATATAAAAAATCGTAAGTGAATTTTTTTTTAATTTTTCCCCTTAAATTCAAATTTTAAAATTAAAAAAAGAAAAATATAATTTAATTTTAAAAAATCGAATAAACTGAACATAAAATTTTTAGAATGTTTTTCATTTATTTTATTAAAAACTTAAATTTGAAAATAAAATAAGATATATTGGTTTAAATTTGTCTTCATAAGAAGAATACAAAGTACCAAAATTTAGTCTGTGTAAAAACTCTGAAATTGTGCAAAACAGTTTATGCATTTGAAAATTATTATTTTGATAAAATAAAATATTTTTCAAAAAATACTGCATAAAAATGCAATATAATTTTTTGAATTTTTTTTACTTGAAATATTTTTTCTTTTGTAAAAAAAGTATAAAAAAATAAATCATCAATAATTTTTTATTTGATCTTAAAAAAACGAAAGCTAAATTTTTATTTAAGATAATAAAGATGCAACAAACTAAATTGCTAAACTAAATTTAAAAAAAAAAAATTTATTTTAGTAGATTTCAAAGTTTTGAAATAAAAAGAACTTTTCTTTTGTTTGTATTCGGATTTGAAAATTATTAAAATTAAATTGCAATTTTTTTTGCAAAGACCAAATTTGGGTTATACATACTTTGTATTAGCTGATATATTTTACAAAACAACTTTTAAAAAAAAAAATTTTAAATAAAATTTTTTTTTTGTTTTATGTTCCAAATTTTACAATTCAGATGTTTATTCAATAATAGGCTGTTTGAGACTGCTATTTCTGCTTGACCAAATTAAAATTTCAATTCTCTATATTGTTTTTATCTTTGTGTTTGAATACCAGTAGAATTAATGGGGATGTTAAATATCATGACCAGCCGGTCATATTTTTTATCGATTAAAAAACGTCATTTAATCTAAAGACCAAATGGTCTCAAAATTTTTTTTAGAAAAAAAAATTTTATATTAATAAACAAATTTTTTTGTCAAGAAAAAAATTGAGTGTTCAGAAAATTTTGATATTTGATAAAAAAAATATGAACAATTTGAAAACATTTTGAAATTTTATTTATTAAAAGGAGACTTTTCAGTTTGAGTGGAGGCTGGTCATGAAATTGATCACCCCCGAATTAATATACTGAGATAACTTACTTTTTCATAATTTTTAGTTTTTAAGAATTAGTAGATTTTGATAAATTCAAAGAGAAGTTGAGCAACAATTTTTTCTTTTTTAATAAATTAAAATTTACTTAACTAAAATAAATACTTTCTTGTATCCTTCTACCAAAAATAACTGTTCCATAAAGAATAAAGACAAAATATAAACATAAAATTAATTTAAAAAAAAGTTACGATTTATTTTAGATAAAAAAGCTGCATAAAAACATGTTATTGCATTATTTTTTTAAAAGTATTTTTTTTTTAATAATTTTAATTTATTAAAAAAGAAAATATTTATGTTCAACTTGTATTTGAATTTCACCCATGTATTTAAAGTCCTAATTTTAAAGTCTTTGATTCTTGAATTTCTATATGAGATAAGTTTTTTTTTAAGTGATGCTGACTAACCACAAACTAGTTGAGTTAAACTTATAATTTTTTGTCATCAATTTTTGTATGACCGACTTTCGGGCAAATTTCAATTCAGTTCAAAAATTGTTACAAATGACTTGCTAAACAATTTTATAAATATATGCATCACAAATTTCAAAAATTTTAAACCAGTTTAAATACAATCAAGTACTCTTCTTAGTATTTTTTGGTCTATCGAAACTAGTTTTGCTGCTTCTGAAATTGAATTTTTTGGTTTATCAAATTTGGTCAACTAAAATTTTGTTTAATTATTCATTTTTTTGACCAGTCATCACATTTAAAAAGGATTAAATTTTTTTCAAGCTTAAATTTTTATTCTTTAAATATTGAATATTAATATTTATTTACTAATCGATTATTTTATTTAAAGAATTCCATTTCAACTGATCGGCTTGAGCCAAGATGAAGGAGAAAAAATATTAAAAAGAATTTTGAATGAAAAAATAAAAACAGATGTTGGTAAAAGTCCATCTAAACGATTTTCTTATGTAAACAAAGTATTTGATCCTATTTACACTGAAAGTGAAAGTGATTTTTCACCAAAAAAAAGAAAGTCTGACGATGATTATATTGATGAGCCTGAGATTATGCTTAGTGAAGATAATGATAATATAATTGAACTTCGAAATAAGAAAAAGAAAAAAAACCTTGTTACGAAACGGAGACGCTATAATTTAAAAAGAGAAGATACAAATATAGAAAAAAATTCAACTCAATTAGAAGTGTCTAAATCCGGTGAAGACGAGCAAATTGAACTATCTTCCAATCATGCTTCCAATACTTCGTTGCATTCGAGTAATTCTTTGGATTTGACTGTGTGCAGAGCAGCTAGTTTAACTAACACGGAGAATCAACGAAACAAAAGAACTATGGCTTTTGCTTGCAAAAATTTAACTTGAAAAAAGAAACACCCCAATGACTGCTTATTTTTTTTATTCCATTAAAATTTAATGAATTTTATTAAATATATGTTTGAATTAAATTTTTTTTTGGTCAAAAGCACATATATTAAAAGCCACATGTTAAAACATTTTCCTTTTTTTTTTTGTTATGTTAATTTAATTTTGTGTTGGTATAATAAAAGTTCAAAAATTAAATTTCAATTTAAATTTTTTTGTGATAATATGACATTCAAAATTAATTTTATATTGGATTGATATCCAGTCATCTGAGACATTTTCAATTGGTTTCATTATAATATTTGTGTATTTTTTTTGATGGTTGAAATCCAGCATTGATTAGATCCTTAATAATACTTTCCGGTTTGAGTCTCAATTTTTCATATTCGACAATTTTTAATTGATTGATTTTTGAATCGATTTGTGAAATAATAATATCGTCATTGCTATGCTTTGAATGATTCTCATCTGAAACAAAACAATTTCCTTTTGAACCATCAGTCAATTCCAAATGTAAAGCATCAGGACAACTTTGTTTGATGTACTTATAATAGTATTGATATTTGTATAGAGATAAAAATTGCCGTCTTATTTTGAAAATAGATTTTAATACTGCAATAATATAAAAAAATCAAGTTATTGATGACAAAAATATTTTATAATAATTTTATTTCTTCTAATTTTTAATTTGAAGTCTGTTTACTACTGATTTAATAGAATAATTTTTTCTTCTAAGAAAAATTATGGTAAGTTCTAATGTTTTAAAATTCTATGTTAAATAATAAATTAACAATTAAAAAAGTCTTATTTTTTGCCATGTTTTGCTTTGGTTTATTGATAAATTAGACTTTTTTTCAAATATTTATAAAAACTATTAAATGAAAACAATATCCAAATCTAATGAAAAAGTTAAAATTTTTTCTATTTTTTCTTTTTGATCAAACAAACAACAAAAAGCAAGCACTCGTTCACTTTATTTAAAATTGTTATGTATTTTTTATGTTTTTTTATAATTTTTGCTTTGGTACTGAGAATTTATTGAATTTAAAAAATTGTGTCGAAAAAGTAGACCCAAAAATTGAGATCTTTATTAGTTGTAGATGCCAGGTCAAAGTAAAAATTTACATTAAGACTCGAAATTATAAGCTATAATCTCTAAAAATTTTGATAAAAGTGCTGCCTTTAGCTTAAATTAGACATTAAAATCTAGAAATTAGACACTTTTTTGATCAAGTCTAATGATAATATTAAGCTACAGCAGAAGATTAGTAAAACAAGACAATTTTAGTTTCGCTATGGTAGCTTTCTTTCTGGCAACGAAAGAGAGGAAAAACTTTTTTCAAAAAACTATTTATTATTTAGAATGTGAAATTAAAATTAAAATAAAACAAAATTTTTTCCTTTTTTGATAAATTAAAATTTACCAAGATAAAATACATTTAAAAAAATACTGTGCAACCTAATTTGTTGCAGCTTTTTTGATAAAATTTTTAAGTTCCAAAAATTTAAAACTTAAGTGCTAATTAGTAAACTACGTCCTCTAAAACTCTTGATTTCATTTTTTGTGGAAGGATAAAAATAGAATTTTGTATACTAAGTTCTTGAAACAACTAACCTTTTAAAATGTTGTTTTTTAAAAAAACTAGACAAAATGCTTAAAAAATTTATGGTTTGCGAATTTCTCTTTACAGAAGAAGAGATGATCACAATAGGTATTTCTCTTTTTCACAAATAGTTGAATTTAGAAAATCATCTTAATCAACCTACTAAACGTTCGATTAGTGTCTTGATCTTGAATTTCGAGTCAAAAATTAGAAATTCAGATAGCACTAAAGTTTTGAATTTCTGGAATTTTACGGCTATGTGAATTTTGGTACAAAAAACAAAAACAAAAATTCTAAATTGAAATAACTTTCTTAGTTTGACTCTTGAAACCTGTTCTGCAAATTGTATCAGCTCGTTTGTATCACCTAAATTTAATATGTGCAAAAACTGTGCATCTATGCAAAACTCTATGCGCTTTGCGAAATTATCATATTTAAATTGCAAACTTTTTGCAGACTTTGGTTTTGTCTGATACAAACTATGTATCAACTGATACAATTTGCAGAACAAGTTTTAGACTTACAGAAAAAAAGTTATTTTAATTTCAAATTTTTGCTTTTGTTTTTTGATCCAAAATTCACACTGCCGAATTTTACGTTATTTCTATTTCTTTCTTTCTAACAAAGAATTTGGCACTTTTTTGCAGTATTTATTTAAATGTATTTTATATTTATTAATTTTAACTTATCAAAACGGAAAAATTTTTGTTTTATTTAGATTTTAATTTCACATCTAATTTCAGATTTAAAAGAAAACATCTTTTAAAGCTAAAGCCATTCAAAGCTTTTTAGAAAAAAAAAATTCTATTTTTGCTAAGATGGTTAAAATTTTTAATCCCAAAAAACCTATCAAACCTAAAAAACCACTTTTATTTTTGTAATTATAAAAAAATTTGTTTGTTTTCCGAATAACTTTATTTACCAGATAAAATAGGCTTTATGAATTCAAATTTTTTAAAGCCAGTTCAATAAATATACTTGATAGTTGAATTAAGTTTTATGTAAAAATATTAAATTAAATTAACTTAACTTGAGAAAAAAATTTTGCTTATTTAATAAAATTGTGCAAAAAAAACATGATTTAATAAGTAAATCTAGGAATAAAGCAAAAAAAAATTCATTTCTTACTTTTGAAATAAATACTTTAAGGAAAATATTTAATGCTATGCTTGCTTTATTCAAAATTAGTCTGAAGCGAACAAAATTCCTAGATCAATAGCTTCAATTTATGACAAGAATAATTTTAGAAATCTCCTTTTTGAAATAATACAACATCTATACATGCAATAAGAAAAAATTTCCATATTTTTCCAAAAAATATTTCTGTTTTTTTCCTTAAAAACCTACCATCCAGCTAAAAGCCCTTTATTTATTCAAAAAGGGCGATTGTCCTAATTTTGTCTCTTTGAATGATTAAAAGATTTTTTTCCACAAGGCCAACAATGGTCAAAAAAGCTCTAGTTTTCTTAGCCGAAGGTGCCGAAGAAATGGAAACAGTTATCACTGTGGACACTCTTCGTCGAGCTGGCGTTGAAGTGACTTTAGCTGGTCTGGCTGGCGATCAGCAAGTTATTTGCAGCCGGAACGTCAAAATAAATCCTGATGTAGCACTTGATTCAGTCAAATCGGACAATTTTGACGCAGTTATTCTTCCAGGTGGTCTAAAAGGAGCCGAAGCATGCGCATTGGTATGAAAAAATTTAATTGCAAAATATTTAATCTCTAAAATTAATTGATATTTTCAAGAGTCCTCTAGTTGGAGAAATTTTGCATCGTCACTATGAAGGCAGTAAATTGGTTGCGGCTATTTGTGCTGGTCCAACCGCTCTTTTTGCTCATCGTTTGGCTTTCGGCAAGAGGATAACTTCATATCCGGCATTTAAAGAAAAGCTTGGCGCAAATTATGTGTACAATGAAGACCGGGTTGTTCAAGACGGCAATTTGGTAACCAGTCAGGGTCCTGGAACAAGTTTTGAATTCGCACTAAAAATAGTCGAATATTTAGAGGGAGCTCAAAAGGCACAGTCTTTAATCGAACCAATGAGACTTAAATTCTAAAATTCTTTTAAATTATTTTAAACTGAAAAAAAAAACTATTTTTAAATTAGTTTTAAAAATAAAATCATTATTAATAAACTTTTTTTTTTTCCTATATAAATGCAACGAGCTATTATTCGACTAAATCGTTCAAAGCATAATCAAAAAATGGTCATTAAAGCGCTAGTCTGCTTGGCCGAAAAGGCTGAAGACACTGAAGTTGTTATACCAGTTGATGCATTACGTCGAGCCGGCATAGAAGCGGTTGTGGCTGGTGTTCAAGGCTCCGAGCCGGTCACTTGTGTGCAAAATATTCGAGTTGTACCTGATTTAGACATAGATCGCTGTCAAAACGATCTATTTGATGTTGTCATTTTGCCTGGTGGACCTGGTTATGAACATCTGCAAAACGTAATACAAAAAATAAATTAAATTGATATTTAATGATTTTTTTAAGAGTTCGACTGTAGGCTCCATAGTCAAAAAACACTGGGATCATAGCAAAAAAATTGCCGCCATTTGTGCAGGTTTTTATTTAAAAATTCAAAAATAAAAAAATAACTTTATTCTAATTTTTGAAAAAATTTAAAGGAACTAAAGTTTTAAAGCATTTCAAAATAGGCCTAGGCTCAAATATAACAACATATTCAAAGTACAAACAAGATTTGACTGATAGTTTCAAAGTGTCTGATGATCGAGTTGTAGTCGACGGAAATTTGATCACCAGTCAGTGTCCTGGCACTGCTTTTGAATTTGCTCTGTCAATAGTCAAAGAATTATGTGGTCAAGAGAAGTCTAAAGAAATTGCGCAAATGTTAAATATTAAATGTTAAATTTTTTTCTATTATTTAATTGTCTTTCAAATCTGCAAATCTGACTCTTTTTCTATTTTTTTTGCTTATCAATTCATCAAATAAATTTTTGGCATTTTCATTTTTTTTGTAATTTTTTGGTCGAAAATTTTCTCCATAAGAATCATCTAAATCTTCTATGTTCAAATTCCTCAAAGTCCAGTCTTTTTTAAATCCTAAGTTTTTATTTAAATCCAAACATGAGTCCGTCTGTATGTTTATGTTTCGTTGGCAAACAATTTCAGTTTGAGTAGAAACACCTCGGTTTATCAATACAGGGGTTTGTGTGAATGAAGATGTGGCAAAATTAACGTTTGTTGATCTTGTTTGAGTTGATTTGTTCGACACAGACAAATTGTTAAGTTTGAAAATTGTTTGTGTAAAATTATCCATTCTTTTTTTGTCCTGATATATTTTTAGACTTTCTGACAATTCTTTATTATTCAACTAAATGAAAAAAAAACTAGGATTAAAAAAAAAAAGTTGAAAATCAAAACCTGGACTAAATAAAATTGCTCTACTTTATCGTCTAATTGATTTTTGAAAAATGTCTTTTCATCAATTTCAGCCTTCAAAGTCAAATCCAACTTTTTTATCTTAAATATCTCTTATTTAATTAATTTAATTTCACTTGTTTAATTAAACCTGTTTTTTAAGCTCATTTATTTCATAATCGCTAGATATTTTCAAATTATTCAACTCCATGTTCAAAGAAGCTTTCTCATCTTCAAGATTTTTTATCATTTGGTTTTTTTCTTCCAAAAAATGTTCAGTATTTTGACAATTATTTTTCATATTGATCATATTCTGATGATGTGAAATCAATTGGAGTTCAAGTTGGTATTTTTCAGAAGACAATTTTTCATTTTCTGCTTTTAAATTTTCAATTAAATTTTTGTTCTAAAAATTAAAATATAAAAAATTAAAATTTAGAAAAATTCAAAACATTTACAACTAAAAGCTGTTCAGTTAAGCAATCAATTTTTGACTCTGATTCTGACTTAAAGCTTGAAAGCCTCTCATTTTGAGATAAAATCTCGTCAATTTTTTCCTGACATTCTTTTTTCATGCGGGCAGAATCTGAATGCAATGTTTGTACTAAACAGTCATGATGCAAAACAATTGATCGAAGACTTTGATTTTCATTTAATAAAGAGTCGGCCATTGAACGAACTTGTTTTTCAATTGACTCTAAATCTGCTATTTTCTGCTCCAAGCATTTAAACTTGTATTTCCAGTTTTCAACTTGAAAGTTAAATTTTTTAACAAGTTGCTCAATTTTTCTTTCATTTTCACAGCTATTTTTTATTTTTTCCTCATAATCATTTTGAATTGCTTTAACGGAAATTAAATCATGTTTGATAGTTGCATTTTCTTGCAAGGCTGTATTTAAAGCTAAACTCAAGCATGTCTTAAAATTATAGGAATAATAAAAAATTCTAAAACCGTATCTAAGCTTACATTTTTTTCCGATAGACTCTTTATCTGTTCATTCAAATTGAGGTCTTGAGCAGTCATTTTTAAATATTCAATTTTAGAGATTTTAGTTAAAACTAAATTATGGTCGACCTTGACAATTGTTTAAATTAGTGATTATGGCCAAGGTCGGACTAAAGCTTAGATTTAAGTTAATAAAAATGCATGTAAAATAGTTCTCTAACCATTGAACAAAAAAAAAAGAGAATAAAATTTTGAGGAATAAAATTCAAATTTTTTTAAGTATTCTTCTATTTTTTAACTTCTGTTACAAGTAAATTTTTTAAAAGATTTTTACTACCTTATTTTGATGATTGTTCAATTTTTCTGTATTATTATTCGAAGCATTGCTTAAACTGGTTTAAAGTTATTTCTATTTTCAAATTATTTAACTTTAAGCTTGAAATGAAAAAATATAATAATTTCTGGAAAAATATGACTAGTATGTTTTTCAGCATAAATTTTCACACATTCAGCATGCATGAAATGAAATATGCAAAATTCAAGCTATCAATTTAAAATAATATCAATATAATATTTATTTAGTTAAAAAAATCTCTTAAAAAATTGATATGAATTTATAAATGTTTAATCAACAAAAAAAATTTTATGCAAAAATCTTAGTTTAAATTTAAAAATTCAATATAAATAGATGAACTTTTAATCAATCGACTTTAATAAGGTTTTTGTTGCCTGTTGATTAATCTTGAAATTAAAAAAAAATCACTCTTCAGATATGAATTTAGACCTCATTTTTAGATTATATACGTATATGAAAACCTAGGGTCAAAAATTTATTTTTTTTTGCTAGGGGCGTCTGACACTTTACCTAACTTTTTTTTAATATAAAGTATATCTTATTTGCAATTATTTCCTTTCACTAAAAACTAGTCAATTTTTATTTTCTCTTATTCATTTTTCTTTTTTATTTTGTATGTTTTTATTCAATCGCTAGGCTGACAAGAAGGACTATGTTCCATTCTGATCTGCCTGGGGTATTCCCTAAAACTATTTAAATAAAATAAAAAAATTTCTTATTTTAGCTTTTTTATCAGAATTTTATCCAACCAATCTACTCGATCAACACACTTTATCATTGAGAATTAAATGCTCTATATTCTGAGCTGGTTATCTTAAAAAAATTGAGATTTTTTCGGAAAGTTGCCTTTGTTTTACCTAAAAAATATGCCTTTTTCAGGCAAAACAAAGGCGTGTGTCTTTAGAACTGCACTATAAGTTGATTTCTTATAATAAGCATTAACTGACCTCAACAATCTTCGTACTATTTTTTTATTAAATAGAGTTTCAGACCCCTCCTAAAATTTTCTCTAACCCTAGATTTTCATACACGTAAAATCTAAAAATGAGGTTGTGTGGAAGTTTTGCATCGCGCGAACTTTAGTATAGTAAAGTTACTCGATCAATATTTTTTTTAAAATTAAAAATTCGAATTAAGTCACATTTATAGCCTTTTGTTTAAATCTTTAAAACCAGAAATGGTACCAGTAGCTATAGAATTATTTTATTTTTCTCAAGATAAGACTTAAATTGAATCCTAAGATAAATTAGAAAAATGATTTATTAGTTTGTTTAATTTTTAAAAAATTATCAAGCTGAAATCATTTATTTGGAGCAATATAAGTTAGAATGTTTAACATTGGTGATATGGTGTTTGTTGTAAGTAGCTAAGTTTTTTTTTTGTTTTGAAAGCTGCAAAATCGATATTATAAATAGATTTGAAATTTTGAATTTTTTTTTTATAATACATTTAAACAAGCTTGACTATTTTTCCACTTAATTTTTTAGACAAATTCGACAAAGATCAATTAAAAATGCTATTTTTTATTTTATTTAACTTAAATTTTTCAAAAAAAAATTTTTTTGTTTAATTTCACATTTCTTAATTTTAAACCAGACATTTAGACCGGAGTCTTGTTGTTTAGGGTTATCAATTTAATGTAAAATCTCGCTTATATTAAGAACTTGAAACTAGAATATTCACATGATTTAAAAAGACAATTTAGGATCTTAGTTTATTTGAAAAAAATATTATTAAAATTAAATAATTAAAAAATAATTTCAGAAATAAGTTCCAAAGCTACCATAATTTGGGTAAGAAGAAAATAATGGAGCAGAAAATTGAGTTGAATAATCGGCTGGCAATGCAGTTGCAAATGATGAAAAAGAAATTGGAGCAGCGAATTGGTTACCATAGTAAGGGATATCGAATGATGGTATTGGTGCAAAGTTTGAAAAAGAACCATCAAATGAAAAAGGAAATGATAATTTGGATAATGTTAAAGCTGGTGCTGCTGATGATGCCGGAGCAGCTGATGGAGCTGGAGCAGCTGATGGAGCTGGAGCAGCTGATGGAGCTGGAGCAGCTGATGGAGCTGGGGCAGCTGATGGTGCTGGAGCGGCTGATGAAGTTGGGGCTGCGGACATTTTGGTTCTCTTAATTTTTTGTTTGTTTTTTAATATTTAAAGATGTTTTGGATAATTTAGTATTTTCTTTTGGTGTTTTTATATCAGAATATTTTAACGCTTCAATAATTTACTCTATTCACAAACATTCAATAGGTAATTTTCAAGTTAAGCACCAACTTTCATTAAAAATTATTGGCATTGGTTTATTGATTACAATCAATTGTTTTCTTTCGATTTAATTAAATGAATTGTGATTATTTTTATTTTTTTTTATAAAACAAATATTTGAGTTTTAATTTGATTTTTTCCCAATTAGTTTTATTTAATTGTTTATACTGAAAAGCAATTATCAACTTTTTTCTTTTATCCAAATTACTTCTTTTAACAATCACTTCGAATTACATTCTCCCAATAGATAATAAGTTGTAAAAAATTTTATTATTTATTTAAAAAATATTTCAATTCAATTTAACATTAAATAAAAAAAATTTTGTGTTACAAGGGTGAGTCAAAAATTTAATTTATAAAAAAATAAATATTCAGCTAATCTTAAAATTTAAACCATTTTGTTTTAAAGTCTTAAGCCATCTATCAGCGAGTAGTTCAATTCATCTTTTGTAACATTCACGGCTTTTGGAGCCAAAAAGCTCAAGACATCTTCCTTCAACTTGGTTTTGGTTAGTAAAATACCGTCCTATAAGAACATGAGCCATTTAGCGAAAAAAAATAATAATAATCTGAAGGAAGAAGTATGGTGGATGAGAAAGAAGTTCGATTCAATCGAACAAACCTTTCTTTCGGTCGACCAAAGACATACATTTTTCTGGAAGTGAAGCATCCATTCATTCTGATTGTTCAGAATATAGTTGTGCATTTTTAGTACCATCATCTGGAATCAGCACATAACATAATCTTTTATTCAAATCGCACTATTTTTTCTACTGGTTGAGTTGGTAAAGATGGACTCAACCATTGAATTCTGTTATCATAATTTTTAAATAGATCCAATTCTCATCACAAATAATAATCCTTCTAAAAATTGTCCATCTAGAGGATTTTTCTTAGTAGTTTCCTACAAATTTAAATTAGTCATTGAATATTTAAATCTGTCAAATCATGAGCAACAACTTTTTGTGTTCAACAAATTTTGTGTCTTTCCTACTCTGAAAACATGCAATTTTATGAATCTAAATATTACAAGACATATTTCACGAATTATTTTAACTTATAATATGACTTAGTTCTAAAATTACAGAGATGTTGAAATTAAAATTTAGTCCATTTTTTTAAAGATATTTCAAAACCATCATCCAAATACATCATAAACTTTTCAATTTCATTCATAATTTAGAGAGTTATTTAATGAATACAACCTTTCCAGTTAAAAGTTTTATTTATATAAGACTAAAAGATTTTAACTCTATTTTTATGAATAAATCGATTTTAGTAATTAGTTTTTTTTAATAATTTCAAAAAACTTGCCGAAATCTGTAAAAAGCTAGTTAGAACTGGTCTTTGTTTTTCTTTCATAATCTGAATTGAAAATTGAATGTGATTCAAACTTCTCGCTCGCTATATCAAATATTTAGAAATAAAATAAATCTTAAAAATTTAGTTATAGAGTCTGATTAATTTGTAACTATTGGCAACATTAGTATTTACATTTCACTATTCGATCAAGTTTTCGAAAAATTAAGCAAATTTTAAACTTAGTTGTTTGAGCCCTTTTTTCTAAGAAACTATAAAAATGTCTTCTGATCGTATGATGGCTACTTCGTACCGCTTTGAAATTAATCATGGCGGTGTGAATACAAAACGCAGGACACAAGAAGCTAGAATAGCTGTAAAACAAAATACAATGATTTAATTTTAATTAAAATTTTTTTAAAGCTTCTAGAAGAGCAAGCGTTTGAAGAAAAAAGTATTCTCAAGTAAATTGAATAAAATTTATTCAAAATTTTTTTCTTTAATTCAAAAAAAAAAGAAAAAATCAGCAAAGTTTTAAAACTTCATGGAGCGACAGCTTTGATACCCTCAATGATACTTTTAGATCTTTGAATCATCAAAAAGGCCTTCAAGAAGACTTGAAAATTATAAGAAAAGCAAATATTTTGGTGAGACGTGATGCCCTGAAGCGTCTATATCATCAAGATTATGTACAATATGAGGCCGAATTGAACAAAAAAGGACTTTGTATTCATAAAGAACGAATTTAAAATCCATTTTTTCATTTTCAAACTTTTATTCTTGTAAATAAAAATTTAATATTAGTTCTATTTTTAAGTGTCACATTAACCATAGCCTTTATATAAAGACCGAAGTTTTTTTCCAAAGTATTTGATATCAAAAGATGAAATACTCTATTTTGTTTTTATTAGCTATTTTAGTATTAGTAAACGCTTTTAAAGGACAATATTATAATAAGCCTAACAAGGATGAAAAAGGAGGTGGTTACGGCTATATTTTAAATTCTCGAATTCTCAGATGTGACATAAACGATGATTTAACTAGAGTTCACGGGAAATGCAATCAATTCAAGACTTGTGAAAATGGCATATTAAAATATTGGACCTGTCCAAAAAACAATGTTTTCGATTCAATTATGAAAGCTTGTTCTCCCGAACATTTAACTTCAAATGCATGTTCTAATCAATTTTAAATTTTTTTTTAATAATTTATTTATTTTTTAATAAAAAATTAAAACTAAATTATTCCTTGATTGTGGTTTAAAAATTTAACACTGTTTTGATTTGATTAGATAGAAAATTAAATTCCTGATCATTTTGATTTACCGTTTCTCTTATAAAGAAATTGACATTATTCAGTTTAAAGAATATTTTTCTATAACCACATGTTAAGAAAATGAAAACCAATAATTGTCTATTTTTATTTTTATTTTAATATTTTCTTGTTTTTTTTAAGAGATACCTTTAAAAACTCGATTACTGTATTCATCAAAGGAAAAAAAAACGTAAAAACAGAAATAATGAGAAAAAAATAATAATAAGACTATAAAATCAGCCAGAAAATTCATACCTTTAGCCGAAATACAAGATATACTTAATACTTGAAAAAATTAAATTACACATTAAGTCCGAAATTTATAAATTTTTACTATTTTGTAATAGGTAATTTAATTGGGGTTAATGTACTTTGATTTAAGATCTACTCAAGCTGTTACTTGTCTAGTTATAGGACTATTAAGTAATTCTAAAATAAATAACTTCAAGAATAAAAATTTAAAAAGTCCTTCTAGTGAGAAAATGTGTATTGATGTTCGTTTCAAATCAAACATGTTGATAAATTCTGATTTATAGTTAGAAAATTTTAAAAAATCTCTTGGTTTTAAATATTTTATTTATTATAATTCCTAAAATTGCTTGAAAAATAGAAAATAAAATTATTTATTAATGAAATAAATTTTGATGTAATTAAGAAAGTTTTCATCAATTATTTTCGATGAAATATACTAATTTTCATCGTCGAAATTAGATGAAATTGTTCCTAACTCATTAATGATTCATTTTTCAATTTTCATCGATTTATCACCGTTTTTTTTGTCACTGGGCAATTTTAAATTTATAAAATTTTCCTTTTCTTAAACCCTAGCTTTTTCAACTAAAGGAAACAAGAGAATATTATATGTTTATTTTTTTTTTACTTTATGTCAATCCATGCAAAAGAATTAGAAATTTAAGATTTTTTTAATTTATTTTTTTAGTATTTTCTTAAACTTAAAAAATTTGAAGCAAATTGTTTTTAATAAAAACTGAATTTTTTTTTAATTCGAGCTTATTTTTGATAGTGCTGAAACATACTGGACATTTTCTTGGTTGTCAATATACCTTTTCATTTGGTCTGCTAGTTCTTGGTCTTTCTCTTGATTGATTGACTATTTAAATACAGAATTTTAAATAAAATTTATAGTATAGAATAATTATAGTATAGAATTTTATTAATTGTTAATAATTGATTTTATCGATTTATTTCTTTTAATTTAATTTAGATTAGCAAACTTTGTCAGCTGATATTAGTTAAGGGCTGCTACAAAATTTAAGCTAGATTATTTCTGATTTAATTTAAAGAATCTTAACTTGTATTCAGGTTCCTTTAACGACTATTGAACAAAAGTGATCAATTAAAAGAATATTTGGAAAAAACTTGCAAGAATCATGCAAAAATTTATTTTAAATAGATTGAATCTGTTTTAATATGGCCTCGATCGGTTCCCCAAACAAGCACTGCATCAGAAATAATATAAGAATATTAACGAAAAGTCAATGCAGCTATTAGTAATAAAATAAAAAAATAAAAATGCCTGCTACCAAGCTATTATTTTAAGATACAAAGAGAAAGATTCATGATTTTTAAGCAAAAAAATTTGACAAATTTAACACCAAAAGGTCGGAGGTGTCTTTTGAACCATTTTTTTACTTCTTTTTTATGTTTTTTATTCATTAAATTTAATCATTGTTTATAATTATTTTTCATTAATATCTTAAATCAAAAATATTATAAAAATATTCAATTTTTATTACAAAATAATTTTATTTTCATTGAAAATAAGTGTAAATACGAGTCAAATAGTAATGATTCTCTACTCTACAAGGAGCGTTTAAGGAAGAAAAAAAATTCTTTTATAGTTAAAATAAACATTTTTTACTGCTTATGAGGATATTTAATAAAATTAGTAAATTTAAAATTGGTTTTTATTTCATGAAAAATTTCAAAAATAAACTAGGTAACAAATATTTGAACTGTAAAACTTTCAATCTTAAATTAAAATGGCTTTTATTTTGAAAAATTTAACAAAAAAAATTCAAAAATAAAAAATTTCTGATTTTCCGGAACCAATGCCGTACACATTATATATTCTATTTTTTTTATTTATAATTTTAAATTATCATATCTCTAAACTAGATTTCTTTTAGTTTTTTCGTATACCACATATGATATGCTAACTGCCGGAACTACTTTGATTATATTGGGCAAAAGACCTCTGTAAAGGCCTCGCACACCTTCATTATTCCATATTCGCTTAAGCAATTTTACCATAGTATCTCTTTCAAGCGAATTCATCGGAACTTCCTGAGCTTGCAGCCTTGTGCGAATCAAAGCTAACGGATAACTCACTAGTTGTCCACATATTGTACTACAAGTGCCGCACAGCAACAGAATTGGCACGGACGGTTCAGTCATTTGATGACGACGCATGTAAAATCTTTTTAAGGTCTACAAAATAATGTGAGTTTTAATTTTTTATCATTTTTTCAAATTTAGCTTACTTCATACACGGCCAAATCTGTTCCAGCATAGGGAATAATGCCAAGTATATTTGGTATATATCCTTTGTAGAATGATCTTATGCCTTCATTTTTAATAACTTTTCTAGCACAATCTAAGATGCTTGAATACTCTCCGGTTTTTCGCAAAACCATACGAGTTTTGAGCAACTTAAAAGCAAAAACTAATTGAAATATTTAATTTTTAATTTATTCTATATAATCATACTTCTAAAGGATATATAAATGATTGAGCTAAACCACCGGCTATTGATCCGCTCAAAAATCTTTCTAATATATTTGCTTCACGATTTTTATCATTTATAAACAAAATTTTCATCTAGAAATAGACATTTTCCTAAAATATTTAGCAAAAAAAGCAGTTTTTTTTACCTCTTCATAAAAAGTAAATTTCAATGCTACTTCTGGAGCAATTTTGATAACATTCATGCCATTGCCACGCCAAAGACTTGTGACGCCACCTTCTTGTAGCATGTATTTGAAACCTCCGAATATTTCGATTTGTTTTCGTGACCCGAGAGCTTGCATGACCGTCTTTAAGCGGTCAAAAGGAGCCGTGAAAGTACGAGAAACTGCACCTGCTATTCCTCCAGCAATCAGGTTTCGATAAACGACGTCAAAGCGAGTTTCCGATTTTGGTATATCTTCAAGTACAATTGAACTTTCTTCCACATCTAGTAACTTAAAATAGTTATATGAGAAAAAAATGAATATATTTTTTTTTAAATAACTACAGTCGAAAACCTCCAGTAGGACAGAACATCGCCTATGTTATCAATTGGAGACAAAGAAAAGTATTCTTTTGAATTATTAACCGCATATCGCATTATCACTTGGTGAAATCAAGCTCATTTAGGAAATGAATGATTAAGTAGTTTTTTTTTAAATATAAGCAAGTTTTAACTCTCTATAATGAAATATTGAAAATTTAAACCATATAAATTTGTAATAATTTTGTTCAAAATTTCTAAATTAAGTTAAATTTTGTTTTTTCGAATTTGAGAATTATACATTATTTTTGAATAATTTTCAAGTTTATAAAAAAATTGAGAGTGTTCATAAAAGTTACTCAAAAATAATGATAATTATTAATCCGAAAATCGTATCAAAAAGTTTATTTGAAAATTTTTTTTTTTAAAAAAGGCTGTTAAAGAAATTCAAGAATTTAGTAATAGTAGTAAGAAGTGCTGTAGGAAAAAAATTTTTTTTTTTTTTATCTCGAGCATTTATTTTAGTTTGTAAAAAATGTTAGTGTCAGTAACGGCGACAAACACTTGTTCGAAAGAAATTAATATACAGTTGAACCTTCGAATAACGAAAAATTTTACTCATTAAACTTAACATACGGGACAAAAAAAAAAACTTAAGAAACAGCTAAAGAATTAAATGTCAATCCTTCTACGATTTCTATTATTCTTGCTACAAAATAAAAAACTAGTTCAATATTAAATCTAATCGGATCCAATAAAAGAAACAAAATTTTATAATTTTCTTTTAAAAATTAATTTTTTTTCCATTTATTTTATTTTTCTAATAAAAAACTTTAATAAAAGACAACTTTTTTATTATATTTTTATTATTAATCTTTTTTTTGTAATTTTGATTCAACGAATATCAAACTTTAGACTCAAGTTCTCTTTTTATAATTACAACCTTTTCGGTTGAAAATTTTATTTAATAAAAACTAACCGAATTATAACCTACAATCGAATATAGATAAAGTGTGCAAATGGTCAAAAGAATGGTCGACTCAGTTAAATGAAGAAAAATACAAAGTTGTTCATATTGGCAATAAAAATCCAGAGTTTGATTATAAAATTGATTCAAACACCTTGAGTAAGTCAAATGTTGAAAGAGATTTGGTCATTTACATACATAGTGATTTAAAATGGACTACTCAAGTCAAAAATGCCACAGCAAAAGCAAATAAAATGTTGGGCTTAATTAGGAAAGCATTTAAGTATCCTTGTAGCGAGATTATCAAATTATTGTATTGCTCAATGGTTAGATATGAGAGGAGATGAGCTCCTCCCCATTATCCACTAGGATAGAATAGGGTCAAATAAACAAAAAAAATCCAGATGTACAAATTGGTAAACAATTACGAACAAATTAAATTTAATAAAGGAATCAACTACAGTCTTAACACAAAACCTGGTAACAGAAGATATGAGTTGAGGAGAAATAGCTATTGTCTTACCTGTGAAAGAATAAAGAACTGTCTTCAAAGATTTAACTTTTTTACAGATAGAGTTGTAAATGAATGTGCCGGAAGATGTAGATGCCAGGAGCCTGAATAGTTTCAAAGCGAAGCTCGATAGTTGGTTGGTGAAACAAAAAGAAGCGAGTGCTACAGCTCTTTAGAGCTATGCTTAGATATCATCTAAGCTGCAGTTTATACTACTACTACTACTAAAGATTTAGATTTTAACAATTAATCTTTTTAATAGTTTTAAAAAACATGTTAAAATTTGATATAAGATAGCTAAAACTGGTCTTTGTTTTTCTTTTATAATCTGAATTGAAAATTAATCAAATTTCAAAATTTTTATTTTAAAAAAAAATTTCTTAAATAAAATTTAAGTGCAGTAATAGTAAATTGCAGCGAAAAAGTTTGTAAAATCTGATTGCATAAAAAACGAATAAATAAACAAGATAAATAATTAATTTTTCAATCATTGTCAATTTTTTCCTTCAGTCGTTTGGTTGGACATTTAGTAGCCAATGGCCTTGTAAGGAGTAGGACGGTTTCGTTCCTAGAAAGTCCTGTGTGATGTACCTCTTAGAATGAGCTAACCCGACTGAACTCCACGACATGAAATATGAAGACAAGTGCCTAAAACTTGAGTTGAAAACGCTGGAGAAGAGGAGAGCCAGGGGCGATCTAGTAGAACTGTTCAGAAATTCAGAAAGGACTGGATACTGTCGATTGGCACTCCTCTCTACAAGTTGGACCGTCTAGAAGCGGACACAGAGGAAAAATCAGATCAGAGCTGGTGAAGGACTGCCTAATCAGACGAAACGCTTTT
>PJRA01000509.1:909780-937664 GCA_016987375.1 Brachionus koreanus | reverse complement strand
CGCACCGAGTATCAATTCTTTCAAGAAGAGGATTGACGACCAGAGAACAGGCTGCTCATAGGACTTAGTTTCTCTTGCTGGAGTCATCCAGCAACTCGCAGTCATCAAACTACTACTACTACTAAATTAAGCCATTCGGATCCTTTTTCATTAGGTACAAGCCATGATTTACAATCTTTAGGAAAGACTCAATCCATTTTCCAAACATGACGTTTTGGTTAAAAAAAAAATTTTGTGTGATAAATTCAATTGTATTCTATTTTTTTTGTTGTAATTTAATTTCATTCTTCAAATATTCTGCTGTGTTCACATCAAAAATCTCTTTTCGATTTCACTTTGGCAAAACATATTTATTGATTTTGGTTAAATAAAAACAATTTAAATACAAAATTTTTTTAATTTATGATCATTTTTTTTCCAAATATTTGTAAAATATCAAAATAAAATTGAAACTTATGAATAATTTAAAACTTTTACAAAATTTCGGTCGATAATAAGAAATAACCAAGAAAAGCGGAGCAACTCTTGTTTATTTTTTTTCGTTTTCGTTAAATTTCAAGTTTTAAAATTATTCTAGGCATAAAATAATATAAAAATCAAGAAAAAATCTTTGATAATTTTTTAAATTTATTTCTAAATTAAATTTTTATTTCAAAAATGAAAATATAAATTATTAAATTTTTGTCATCATATTAACATAAAAACAAATTTAGCTCAAATATCTAACCTTTTTAGCTCAAACAAAATTTGGTACAAAATAAAAAATTAGAACAGAAATTAATGCTAAAAATAACCTTTTAAAAAGGTTTGTACTAATTTTCTAAATTTCAGCATAGGATAACATTCAAAGTTTTACTAGAATTTCGAAGATAATCCGTCAAAAAATATTGCTTTTCATCTTTATAAAAAAAACTTTTTTTAACAAGAATTTTTTAACATTTTGATTTCATTCGGAACAATTGAGCAAAAATTTCACAAGACCATCTTTTGCATTGATTAACTTTTGAAAAAAAAATCAAAAAATAAAATTAAATCGATTTTTACTAAAAAAATTTATTTTATCATATTTGATTATCACTCTTGTTTCAAAATAAATTTAAATTATAATTTTTAATTTTAAAAATAAACTAAACATTTTATTTAAATTCACATTTTAAATAATTGTTTTCGATTAATTTTTACAATTTTAAGATATTAATTTACAGCTTTGTTGTCAAACATATATCAGTTTTCTCCTCATTTTCTGTGCTATCTTTATTTTCATTCAGTTCATTTGAATTTAACAAATATTCTATGGCTTTCTCTAACACTTTATTCGTCTTTTCGTCTAAAATTTGACAGTTTTTAGAACAATTTGTATCTAATTTAACATCTAATTCTTTATTTATCATTTTGACTATTGAATCGTTCAAAGCAAAAACAGTAAAATTCGAGTGATCGAGTGAAAATTTTTTCAATGTCTTTTCAAGCCAATTCACATAACTATACAAAATATTTTTGTAATGATCAATAGTTTTTCTTTCATTAGGATTGATGTTGGTCGCCTTGAGGATTAAATTTTTTATGAAAAGAAGTTCAATTAAATTAAGCTTGTTAATGTTTAGTTGATTATTAGCTGTGTATGTGTGTCTGTGACCAGAGAATAGATGGTACATAACTAAACCGAACGAATAAATGTCAATTCGTTTGTCATACTGTCCCATGAAAAATTCTAAAGGCAGGTAATAAAGTCCGCCAGTGTTGTTATCATAGTTATCCAAATTTCCATTTTTCATCGAGCCCAAATCGCATATTTTGGCCGTGTAGTCAAAGTCTAGCAAAATATTCTTTGGCTTTATGTCGGCATGTATAAAATTTTTGGCATGTATATCACTTAAACCAGTAGCTATGTTTAGCATTATTTTGAGTTTTAAAATAAGCAAAATTTTATCTGGATTGTGCTTCATTAAAAAGTCTTCTAGTGACCCATTTTCCATAAATTCCAAGACCAGAAAGAGACGATTCAGATGATCGCGTCCATGTCCCAGCAATTTTACAATATTAGAACTGAATATTTCGATATAAGCCTCGGTTTCTCGGTCAATGCAAAGAAATTTCTCGTCCAAATTGACATCTCTTGGTGCAAAATTAAATTTTTTAAATGATAGCCTATTGTAGATTTTTCTGTTCATGAGTTTAACCGCAACACGGTACTTATAGGGCTTTAAAATTGAATCATAAACAAAACCAAAATTTCCATTGTCAAGCATATCTTGGAATTTAATATCTTCAAACTTGAACTTTTGCAGACGAACAGTATTGTACAATATTTGTGAGTGATTTTTGTAGTGGTTTTTGGAACATTCAAGACACATAAAAATGCAGTAGCATACATTGCATTTAACATAGACACCAGTTATTTCTTTGTCGCACAAGTCACAACTTGTGTTAAAATCTTTATTGAAACACTGATCTTTCAATGATTGAAGACTGTGAGATCTTGGACTACTTTCTGGATGAACAATGAGAAGGCAAGGATGATTTATCTCATGTTTTTTGTTAATTTTATTTGAACAAAAACATTCGGAACATAAATTATGATTTTGGCATATGGTACAACAAAATCTATCACCCAGTATATTCTTTTGTCCGCAAGAGTCACAATTTACGCCAAAATGCTGTCGTTTTACGCTGTTTTGGCTGCTTTGGTCGATTTTTCGTACCACTTTTGAAAATCTTCGCTTTATGGTGTGAAGCATGATTTTGTGTAAGAATAGAGAAATTTTTTATTATGGAAATTGCTTTTAAAAAAAAGAGTAGCAAAATAGATATTGGAAAATTAGACAGAATTTAATCATGCGTTTGATTTTTTGTTTCTTGCCTAATTTAGTATTTTATATCTAGATTTTTGTGACTTTGGAATAATTAGCTTAGTAATGAAGGAAAAATTTATTTATTTTAATTTTTTAAATGATTCATTTTTTAAATTAAATTTAAAATTTATTATTTAACAATATAGTTGAGTTTTTTTTTAAAAATATCAACCGGACGAATTCATCAAGAATATGAATTTTCTCATAACTCAAATAACTCTTTAAAAAACAGATACATAAATAGGATTTAATTGTTTTAATAAATAAATATGATTAAATTTTTATTATTATTTTGGAAATTCTTCATTAAAAACAAAATTTGATGATGAAATGATTCAAAATAATTTCAAAACTAGTCCATATTTTTACAAAAAAATAGTGATCATTTGATTTGGATAAAAACTATGCTATCCATCATCAAAAAAAAATATTAGATTATACTAACAAATTTTTAAAATAAAAACGTTCAAAACTCCATGTACTGAATATAGAATATATTTGCTTTATCTTTATGTCTTAAAAATCAAAAAAATTTTATTGGATAAAACAAATTTTATCTTTATGTCTTAAAAATAAATTAGTTAAAAAGATTTTTTGGAAATTTGGACACAAAAAATCATTCATTAAACATGTAAAATAAAATAAGGAATAAATAATTTTTAGTTGCAACTTTTATGTGTCTACAATGGTAAACCAAAATTAATTTAAAATTTGGAAAATTTTTTAATTTAAAATATATTTAAAAATCAATTATAAAAATTCAATTAAAATTTGCTTAAATTTTCAGTCTATTTTATAAAAAATTTAAAAAAAAAATCTCGAATTTTTTACAACTAAATTTAATTCATTTTTTTAAATTTTTTACAAAGAATATTTAAAGAACTTGATAAAAATTCAATCAATGAAGCTTTGCGAAATTTGTTAAAAACTGTTAGAACAAAACGCAAAAAAATAATTAAGTGATATTTTAAGGTTCAAACTACAATATTCCAATATGTTGCATTCACAGAACTAGTTTTTAACTGTTTGAAAATAAAAATTTATGATTTTTAAGCTTTTTGCTCTGACAGTTTGTTAAAATTTTCGCAAAGCTTAATAAAAGTTGATTACATAGTATAAAGTATAAAGTTCTTTGAATATTCTTACCAATAATATTTGTTCTAGCCCACGGTCAAAAATTTATTTCTCTTAGTAGATAAATCCATTCACCTGAAACAGATGATGAAATTAAGAACTGATGCAACGACAATTTGATAGTTCAGTGTTTGAAAATAGGGGCTATAGACATTGGCTCATAAAACAATCTAAAAATGAACTTGTTTCTTGAAAAGACTCTCCATCAAAAAAAGAAAATGAGATAATCTATCATATGACAAAGGAATAAAAGATTACAATACAATAAAAAAAGTTTAAATTTAAAATTTAACTCACATACTTTTCGCTTGTTGTTACTATTTAGAATTAAAAAGTAAAAATCTAATAATGAATTTTAATTTATTTTCATATTTTATTTTATTTGAAAACTTTTAAAAAAAAATTATTGAAACTAACGTTGAATATCTTTGTTTGACTTTCGGCTGAAAAAAAAATAAAATGTGAGAAAATATTTTAAAGATACAGGTAAATTTATTTTAGGTGAAAAATTTTTGATATTGTATAGTCTATAGAGCCTAACAATCCAGTAGACAGATGCTCATAAATCTTTTGCATCAAGGAGAAAATTTAAAATTGAGTTATTTATTTGTGTAACAAATTTTAATATCCGTCCTACTAGATTATAGATAAAGTGCATATCTCCAGCATTCATTATGTAATAATTTAAAAATTTAAAAAATTAATCAGGTAATTTTATCCTGGGTTTTCAAGTCAAATAATATAATTCTTACTATGTAAATTTTAATTATTCAAATTTATTAAAAATTTTAAAATTATTATTTAGCAAAAGAAAAGTAGTTAAATTATACAAATAATAACTGACTGCCACAAAATTGCTAATTGAACAAAATATTTTACCATTCATCAAATTCCAATGGATTTAAATTTTAATTGAATTTTTTATCTTAATTTAAAAATTGTAAATTTTATCTTCAAGTTTTGAGATAAATTTTATATTTGAAATCTTTTTAATGAAATAAAAAAAAAATTGATTTAGCCAATCTTTGTGAGAACAATTAAATTTTTAGCTATTTTTGAGAAATTTTTTTTATAATTCATTATTTTATTTTATTAAAAAAAAACCCTAAAACACAAGATCAAGCTTTGCAAAGGATAACCTTTGGGTTTGCCGCACCTTATTTACTTGAAAATTTTTAATTTAAACAGCTAGAAATGAATCCAGCTTTTTAATTGTGTTTCTAAGTCAGCATGTCCTCAAGCAGTTTTTCGAGTCTTCATTCTTTAAGTAAGTAGTCAAGAAATTATTGAATAACATTTCTTTTGATAAATTAGCTTCATTTGCTGACAACAATCAATTATTCTACCAAGTTTAAAAACGCATTTATTTTAATCAAGTAAATTAATAGTGAAAAAAAATAGCTAGTTTAAAATAAAATGAACCTGATAGAAGATGAATTGGCAATAGGAGATGATTTTGCAATAAGCGGCAGAAAAATCGAGCTAAATTTGCCCAGAGTAGGTAGTTTCAATCGTGTTTAATAATTTATTTTACATAAAAAAAAAGTTGTTTTCAACTTCTAAATACAAACTTAAAGTTTCAAAACAACATAGACTAATAAACCACTTTAAATTTGAAAAGTAATAAATATTTGTTTTTAAAATATTTAGTAATAACTCTTAAAATAAAATCTTAAAAACAGCTTTTTAAATATTCAAAAAAGCAATAATCAAATGGTAATTTCCATGGTTTTTCAGTTAGTTTTTAGATTTAATTTTTGAAATGATATTTAAGTTTCCAAATGGTGACAGTTTGGCTAATGGACTACCTGAAATACATGCAAAGGAATTGAAAAAAAGTCCCAGGATAGCCCTAAAGCCGGACACATTCAAGCTGCCTCTTTACAATGGCCACTCTCATACACGCGATCATCAAATAAATGAATCAACTGGGTAAATTTTCAATTATAATTTGAAAAAAAAATTTTCATATTTTAATTTTTTTTTTGTTTAAAATTCGATTTTTTTAGCTTTCGATTAAGTTTTAAAAGAGTCGAGTATTATTTGAATAAATAAATAAATAATTAATTCCCTTTTTTCCATAAATTTTCAAATTATTTGTTTCTATAAGAAGTTATTAGAAAACCTAAGCACTTAAGCACATTATTTTAAACAAAAGTTGGAAATATATTTAAATGATTTCTTTTATTTTTTTAATAGGAAGAGTAAAAAACTTGAACCAATATCAAATTACGGTGATTACTACAAATCAGATGAAAATATTCGCTCAAAGCTCATTCAATTCAAGAATATGGAAAAAAAACTAGCTAAATTACAAAATTTAAATTCACTCTCAAGTCAAGAATTGAGCTCTATTGACTCAAATATCAACCAAGGCAAAATTAATCAGATTTTTTTTTAATTTTGTTTAATTTTTTAGTATAGATAACTCTGATTTTCAATTTCATTCATTATCTTCTAAAAATCTAAGCATGCTTCGGTCTAGTCCAAGGAAGCCCGAAATTTCACGAGCTATTCTAAAGTGTAAGACACCGATTTATTATTCACCAGAAGAAAATATTCGAAATGTTAAAACCCCGATGCATATTTCAAGTGGGCGATGGTCACCTATTAAAATTCGTTCGAACAAAAACCTTAAGCTTCATGAAGTAATTATTAAAATAATTTGAATTATTAAAATCATAAATTTATTTAATTTGCGTATTTTTTTCTGCTAATTTGAATTTAATAACTTGAAAGCGAATTTATGCAAAAATTTAAAAGCTATTGATTTTTAAATCTTAATTGATTTTAACTAAAATTTAATTAGTTTTTTTCAAATTATTCAACTTGTCGGAACAATTGAGTTTTTTAATCTAAGGCTAAAGTAAATTTTTAAATATTATAAAGGAAAAAATTTGTTCGAATAGATTAAATTCTCAGTAAAATTTGATAATGAAAACAAAATTTTAAATGAATATCAACACTAAAAGGACCAGCTGATTGTCAATTAATATTTCAAATTAAATATTTTTTTTTGCAAAATTTATTAAAATTTTAATTAACAATTAAAGACATGTTTAGTTTTTTAAAGCTATTTTAAAAAATTTTAATCTTTTTAAAAAGTATATAAGTTTCAATTTTTTAAAAAGGGTTCAACAAAATCTTTTCGAGTGTTTTAGTGTTAAATAGTTTAAAAATCTAATACAAAATATTTTCATGAACAAGCTTCGTGTTCTTTCTAATCTAGATTTTTCTCTTGTTTTATTATTTTATTATTTAATTTTAAGCCTTCATTCCAAAACAAAAACTCATAGAGATAAAAATGTGAAAAAATTTTAGAGTTATTTTTGCAAATAAAAAAGATTAACAATTAAAATTAAAATGCATTCATTTGGTAGCCTATTAATAATAGATTTTTCGTCTTTACTTCAATGCTAACTATCATAAAAGTGCAATTTAGCTATAAATAAAATATAATAGATGGCTTCTATCGCAATCTTTACGAGCTCAGTTTCTATAGCTTTTTCTTCTAATTATTAATATTTGTATGTAAAACGAGTTTCAAGTTAAAGTATGAATTAATATATCAAGTTTTAAACTCAATCCATTTGAATATTAATATCATTTAAATACCTAAAAAATTTGATTTTTACCTAAAAAAAAAGTTTTTTCTATTTTATATAAAATCAAATTTGAAAATTTCTGTATTTAGTAATCTTTTCATCTTTACTATCTTAAGCTTTGAAAATTCTATATTTATTTATTAATCATCATAATTATTAGAATAAAAGTGTAAAAAAAATCGACAGATGCAAGAGCTCATTTTCCAATGTTTCCTTGTGAACATGTTGACTAATTCGTCCCTGATATATACGAAAGCATCCTGCACCTTAACTGCTATGTATCGCCATATTAATATTTAAATATTTCAAATATTTTAATTATCGTTGAATATCATTTTTTATTAGCATAAATCTTTTTAAATATTTTAAGAGTACATTTTAATATTATCAAAAATTTACTTGGCATTATTTTTTGTTCTCTTTTCCGTGTTTAACACTCAAAACCTGGAGGGTTTTTTTTGCGCTTGATGCTTCACCTTTTCTTTGTCTTCCGTTAAATAAATATAATAATTTTTGAAATTTTTTTTTTCAATCAGAAATGTAAATTCGAAAATAAATTTAAACTTTGCAATTCTTGTTATAAAAAATGCCTATTTTCATAGAAGAAAAAGTAAAAAGAAAAGTTAACACCAGGGGACGAAAAAAACCCTCCAGATTTTGAGTGTTAATAAAATTGACAAAATATATTTTAAAAAAATTATTAACACTTGAGATTTTAAAAGAAAACCATGTAACACTTGATTCTAGAGATTACTTGAGATGTTGATTACTTAAATTACAGCAATTTTACTAATATAATTTTCTTTGATTTGAGAATTTTTAATTTTCTCTTAATTGAGAAAAATCAAATTTCTGACATTGAAACCAGATGGGTCGCACTAGAAGCACCAAAAAATTGAAAAAAAATTTAAATCCTCATTCTTTTGAATAGATTTTTCAAATGAATATATATTTTTTGATTTATGTAGATTTTAAAATTTTCTTTAAAAAATGATATAACTTTATAAAATTATTATAGTTTTTTTATAATATAATTTTGAATTAAAAAAACGTGAAAAAAATGCTTGGTGCTTCTAGTGTTAATAAGGGTTGACTGTATATAGTTTATTAAGAGAGATTTTTTTTAATTTAAAATTGTGAAAAGAGATTCAAAATTCGGCCTGAATACAAATCAATTTTTAGAAAGTTAGATGATGATAGTGATGGTCACTTAAATTTCGATTCTTTAAAAAACCAATATTGTAAAAATATGGACCATGCGCAAATCTCATTTTTTTATCAAGTAAAATTTCAATCTCAACTGAATTCTATTTTAAAATTATTAACTAATTGATAAATTAGATTTATGATTATTTGAGTGAAGCAACATATTTTGGTCTTCAAGAATTTAGTACTTTTTATCAGCTAGTCGAAGGTTTCAACAAGCTCGAGTATAAGAATACTGGCTTTTATTGGGACATATATATATCAAGTGATTTCGAGGATTATAGAAAAGAAATTAAGGATTACATTGTAACTAAAATAATTTAATAATAATAAATAATTTATTTTTTTTTTAATAGAATTTAATTGATCACATTAGTTTTGAAACCGATATAAATATTGAAGATGTGATGAGAACAAAAATTAAAGAACTAGATAGTTTAACGTTTAGTTCACAAGAGTCCAAAATGAAGATGGAAGCAAATAAAATAAATCAAATTTTGAACCAGAAAATAAGCGGAAGTGATAAAAGTAAAAATATGGAATCGAAATTGATCAACTATGTTCTATACATACCAATTTATATCTACTTAGAGTCATTTTTTAAAAATAAACAAATATTTCAGCGAAAAAACAATTCAATTCTTCACACTAAAGAGTCAACAAATTTCCATAATTTTAATAAGCGTTCGAATTGAACTAAAAAAAATAATAAACCATTTTTATTTTTTTTTCTTATTATTGTAATATTTTTGTTTAAAAATTTTCAAAATCTAAAGAATGAAAAAAAATTAAATATTTGTAAAAATGATTACAACAAAATTTATTATAATATAATCATGAAATTTTAGGTTTTTAGTTCAACTTTTTCTAGATTTAAATAAAAATTAAAAATTTTCTTTAAATTTGCTTGCTGCTTAATAAAAATTGTAAAAAAAATTTTAAAATAAAATTTTTAAAATATTTTTTTTTCTTTTCTTATTCACTCCTTGAAGAGCATAGGGTCACTACTTTTGATTTGGTGATTTCATAGTAACTTTTTTTTTTTAATTCTTGAACGGTCGAATAGTTAGCCCGACGTTCTTGTAGCCCGAACTGAATAAAGATTATTTGATGGTTCGAATTCTCAACCTCTTGATTGTTCGAATCACTTTACCACAGGCGCGACAACTAAAAATATTAAATGCAAAAAAAAAGATCAAGAAATTCTTGGAAAAATTTAAAACTGCCGCATTCTAATTTTTTAGTGTGTCCTCTCAGATTGTATTGTTATGAGTCTTGATCGGGATCTCACTCTAAAATTAAATTAAAAAAAAGTACTTGAAAAGGAGATGAGCTCCTCCCCATTATCCATTAGGATTGAATAGGGTAAAAAAAATGCCTTAAAATTTATTTAAAATTAATAAAATGTATTATAGATGTAGATTTTAAGATTAAGATTTCAAATTTTTGGTGCACTGAAAAATCTAAGACATTTATTTTCTTGATGCATTTTTAAGGGGGATGCGCTGTTTTTATTCTTGATGCGCTTCAACTGTTTAATCTGAATACTATCCAACTTCATATGTCATTTTCAAATAAGAGACTGGTACTGTGTAAACCAAGGCTACAAAACTGTGGAGGTTCAGCTGGTATATGGGGATGCATTTTTTTGTACAAAGACACTATATGCAACATTTATACAGGAAGAATTAATCAATTTGTCTACATTAACACCTTGGAAAATAATCTTTTACCATTTCTAAGCTCCATGAACTCCTTTTTAAGCCAAATGACCCTTGGATTTTTCGGCAAGATGGCGCTTCGGCACAAACTGCTTACTCAGTGAGCAACTGGTTCAATGAGCAGAACATTGAGGTTCTACCATGGTGTGCCAGTACACCAGATCTCAATTCAATCGAGAACTTATGGTTTTATACAAAGAATGATTAAAGATTCCGACTGAGTACGTACTAAATTGATTGAAACAATGCCAAAAAGAGTTTTGGCTTGTTATAACGCTATGGCGGTCACTTCAAATATTAGATTGTAAAAATTTTGTACTGCATTTATTTTCTAATTCATTGTATCTATTTTCTATTTTGTTTTTTTTGACTGGGATCTTTTTTTGGATAATTTTTATTTTTTGGTTTTATAATTTTTTGACTGATGAAAAATAAAAAACAAAACAGCACCGCCTTTTTGTTTTTTAGAAGATTAGTGGAAATGAAGATTAATGTTGTATTCCAAAAGATAATTTTACATAATGTCGCTTACTTGTGCTATGAAGTGTGTTTTCCTTTTGAAATTCTTTCATTTTATAAAAAATGATTGATTATTTAATAAAGGTTATCAATTTGGTACTAAATATTAATTCAATTAGAAGTGTTACTTTATTTTTCAATCGTAAAGAAAAAAATTTTTAATTAGAAACTTTAATTAAAAAAAAAGGACCAGAGAATAATATTTAATGAATTTTTGAAAAAAAAAACTTTGTTTAAATAGCTCAAATTAAACCAATTTTATGAAACAAGTTTTTCATGCATACTCAAACAAAAAAAAATTATTAATATATTTAAAATAAATTTTCAAGTGAAAATCTTAAATTAAAAATTGATTGAAGAAAGTAATAAACAAGTAATTTACCATAAAACCAAAATTGCCATTGAAAATCAAACACACAAATTGTTTATACATGACCAATTTTATCTTTTTTTTTCAAATATTATGAAGCTTATATTTTTTACATATCTAAAAAAAATCTTATCAATGGGTTTTAACGAGACATACCAAATGATTTTGGCCCTAATTGCTACGTTTTTTCTGATTTTTCATCGAGTATTTTTAGCCACAGATGACGAAATTCGAGGAAGACTACGAATAAGTATTCAGTTAGATCTTTTAGACTATTCTGAGCCATTGATTTCACCAAAAGATCTTCGTATTTTATCAACTCCAAATAAAGTATGTCTCAATCAAGCAAAAGAAGTTGATATTGTAAGTTATGTTATAGTGAGAAATAGCGATTTTCAAGCAAGGCAAGTAATTAGACACACCTGGGGAGATAAGAAAAAATTTCCATTTGTGAATACTTTTTTTGTAATTGGAGTATCTCGAAATGACAGTCTAAACAAACAAATTATGATAGAAAATGAAGCATTTGGTGATATTTTAATGGGTGATTTTTTAGACAAGTTTAGAAATCAAAGTCTGAAATCAATTATAGCTTGGAAATGGATCTCTGAAAGCTGTCATAAGACGAAACTTATTGTAAAGGCAAACAGTGACATGTTGATTAATTTTGAAAACATTAGAGAATCGATGAAACAAGATTTTTTTAAAAATAATTCATTTTTTTGCCGAGTTATATTCCAACAAAAGGTAGATAGGGAAAGAAGCTCTCCATTATATACAACATACAGCGAATATTCAGATCCATTTTATCCTAAGTATTGTCAAAATCATGGAGCTATTATTTCAAACAATTTAGTAGCTAAATTATATGAAGAGTCTATGAAAATTAAAAATTTTTGGGTTGAAGAAATAAATATGGGCATACTTGCCCGTAATTTAAAAGCTTCTTATCACTTCTCATTTGATAAGCATATTAACTTTAAATTATTAGAAGAAAGAAACAAAAAATTGAACGATTATTTTTTTGTTTATGGATTTGAGAGTCCAAAAAGCATTTACGAATCATGGAATAAAGTTTCTAGTCAGTAAAAAAGCTGATATATTTCATCTGTGACAGAAAAATAAAGAATAATTTAAGTCTAAGATCTTACTTATTTTTTAAATAAACTTTTCTCAAAAACAATGTATTTTATCGCGTAAAAATTAATTTTATACAAATAATCCCTCTTTTATGACTCAAAGTGAAACGTTTTCTTTCTGATTTTGTTTTTGTTGTTTTGGAGAAATTTATTATCAAGCAATTTGCTGTATATGTTTGGGCACAATAACCAATTGAGATTAAATTATTATTAAAAAAATTATAACTTAAAAAGAGCAAATAATTCATAGCCAAGATTTAGAAATTTTATGTCAAAGTTTAATTTAATTTATCTGGCTTGAAAATTATAAGACGATTTGAAAACCCTCAAATTATGAAAAAGTGTATTTCTATCTAAAAAATAAGGTTTAAATGATGCATGTTTTAAATTTTCTTGGGTAAAATTTGTGCTCAAAACACATAAAAGTATAATGGCGGCCAATTTTGAGACCCCATAATTCCTGAACGGAAAGAGGCTTATTTTGCTTTTACTGTTGCCTTTAGCCACATTACCAAAACTACAGTTATCTTTATTAGAGCCACTAATTTTAATTTTTTTGTTCATTTAAATAGCTTGTCAGAGTCTAAATTTTTGATTTTGCCGTGATCTTTCAAAATAAAGTTACTTTTGATCAATGTTGATTTAGTTTTAGTTTTCTTTATGTGTCATGACAAATAGACTAGAAAAAAATTTCAAAAGTAAAATATTTTTTTTTGAATATTATTAAAAATTCTTAACATTAAACGTTAAGTTTTAGAAAAAAATAAAATAAATAAGCAATAAACAAATAAAATAAAAAAAAATGATAAAAAAATTTTTTACAAATCTTCTTACATCTAATATATAACTCTTATGCGAACCTTTTGAATCGCAAATTTTGAATCATTCAATATCATTAGAAGCTTTTCCAGAATTTATGTCGATTCCTTTGAGCATTAAGAAAAAAGCAGTTTCAAATAATTGCATCAATAAAATTACTAAATCGGTAGATGATATAGATGACAATGGTAATAATATCTTAAATTATGACAATCTTTAAAAAATAGCTATAGGCAATTCTTTTGCTTGAAAAATTTAATTTTCATGGTTTACTAACAAAGTATTTTGCAAAAAGACCAAACGCAGGTCGATAGCGTACTAACAATGATTAATGATAAAATTTAAAAAATTTGGATTTTGAATTCATATCTGTTTTCTTTTTATTAAATTAATTATATGTTATTTTGACAGCTAATTTCGAAATTTGGGATAAATTACTTTTTGTTGGAAAAAAAAATTAACTTAAACAGCTAAAATTAATTAGTTTTTCTCAATTTTAGTTTATTTTTGTTGAAAATTATTTATTATATCATACAATATTTTGTTTTGTTTCTAAAAAAATTAAATAAAATTGAATATAAATGTTTATCATGGAAATATGTTCATTTGCATAACGAGTTTAAAAAACTAAAATTAGTCTGGCAAGAAATTAGATTTGAAAAAAGATTATTAATTATTGAAACTGATAGCTGATACCATACTAGACCAAAATGGGTTAATTGATATTAAAGATGGAGTTGTAAGAGAACATGTAGCTAAAGTATATTCAGAAAGCTGTTGCTTCAAAAACAAAAGCTGGATGACCTGCAAAAGCATGTCCAGTAAGAAAATGATGCAATAAATTTTTTGTTACTTTATTTATTTTTCTTTATTTTGATTATCACTACAAGCACCAAACATTTTTTCGTGTTTTTTTATTCAAAAATATTAAAAAAAACGATAATAATCTTACCAAGTAATAACATTTTTTAAAGAGAATTTTAAAATCAACATATTTCAAAAAACTTGTAATTTATAAATCTTATTTATAAATTACAAGTTTTTTAAAATATTAGTTTGTGAATATTCAATAATTTAATTTGAACTTCTCAAATACATCAACAAACTTCAATTTTATCTAATTTTCCAATTTAATGGGTGAGGCATAAGTAAATTGGCAAAAATTAAAAGTGATATTAAGTAATGGTTTTTATATAAGAATTTATTGAATTTATTTTTTAATAGAATTACGATTTTTAAATAAAGAAAAATCTGCAGCATTCCCGATTTTTCTAAGCTCTGCTTTGACACCCGCCATTAGCGATTTCACAAAATGTAAGTCGAATTCTTCAACTTCAACTCAATTCGGCTAATCAGCTGCTGCTCAGTTGAGGACCGACTTTGATGGTCGAGAAAGTGGCTTTAGCATTCCTCAATATTGCTTTTCGAAAATTCTCTCGTTCAGTCACAGAAAGTGGCATTTAAAAAAGTTTTTTTTCCAATATTATAGCTAATGGTTAGTAGTTTAAATTTATATTATATATTAGATCATCTGATCATTTTCTTAATCGGGAAAGTAAGCTTAACTTTTGTCTATTTACTTATGCCTCACCCGTTATTGGTGAATTGTTGTTAATATTGGCAATTAAAAAAATTATTTCATTCGAAATTGTTAACTATTTTTTCAAAATTTGCATACAATAATTTACCAAAAAATACACGGAATTTTTTCAATGCATGCTTACTGAGGCTACATAAGTTGTTTTTAAAAACAAAAATCCAAAAAGCACTAATAAAATGTTTTCTTAAAATTAATTTAAAAATTTAAAAATCTATTTTTTAATAATGTCTTAAAATAAATTAAAAAAAATAAAATAAAAATTCAACTTCATTTTATAAATTCTATGACTAAAAGATATTTATCTGTATCAATTAGGCTTTGTCTAAACAATTGAGCATGCTGAAATGCATTTTGACCACTACCTTTATGAAGTTCAGTTCTAACTGTTAAATTCTTAATTTTATCGTTTAAATTAATGCTAAATTTATCATCTAAATATTTGAATTGAATTAATGAATCTTTAGGACTCGTTAAATTCGATTTATCTAAATTTATTTGTGAAATTTTCTTTCCACTATCATCAACTCCGATTAGTATTAATTTCACTTCGCCTGATTCAAACACAGTCCAATTAAAAGTCAAATTTATCTTTGTCTTTGTACATAGACAAAAATACCATTCAGCATATCCAAGCAAAGATCCTTTCTCACGCTCTAAATAGCACATTTTCCAATCTTGCTCTACCTTATGGCGTATATTCGAATAATTAAAAACTAGACTTTTCCAATCTTTGACCACTTCATTTTGCTTTAAATACTCATTTTTAGCCGTATTATATTTAAGTACAAATGGAACTTTTTCAATTATAAACCTGAAACCATCGCGCAGTTCATTAACAGCCTTTATTTCCCCTCTGTTAATTCTCCATTGCAATGAACCCGATTGTCGGCCAACATCTTCCCCTTTTTTGGCTACTTTTGGAGTCAAAAATTCAACAATTTCTGCGACTAGTCTTAATTCTCTATTTTGTTTGTTTACTAAGTGGATTCTTTTGTTGGTTAATTTATTTGCATAGTGTACAAGCCAAATTTCATCACACTCATTGCGTCTTTTGAGCACTTCTTTGTGTTTAGCTGAATAGCGCCATGTAACATCCAAGCATTCATATCGAGAAAAAGCTATTACATAGCTTAATTTTTTGTTCCATCCATGCTCATATAATAAAGGCTTATCCAGTGTGTTTTCACAAGGGTCGGCATGAAGCCATCTTTTCTGAGATTCGGAATACACTTCGCACCACACGTGATCAGTCCAATCAAGGATATATCTTGCATCGAAGTCCATAGACCGTAATACCAAACAAAAGCAATTAGCCCATTCACCACAACGACCTCCTCTTGTGTCCAGCAGTTTACCGGGATGATTATATCTCGGAAAACGACTCAAGACTTGACAATTTGAACATCTTTAGAATTGAAAAAAAAAATTATTGAAATGTAAAAAATTTGAAATAGTTCATGTTTGCGAAACTCTTTTTTGGGTTTATTAATGGAATTTTCTTGAAAACGAATTTGCTTAATAATTTTTTGAAAACCAATTTTTATGTGCCAATAATTGATAAATTAACTTAAAAATATATAAATAAAGCAATACCACTCAAATAACAAATTAGACTTTGTAGATGACTTAATCATACAACAAGTTGTACAATTAATTTGTTGATTAATCTAAAATATTTCAATAAAATTGAAAAAAATAATCTTTTGCTCTTTAATTAAAACTAAATCTGAAAAAAACATTTCACCATTTTTAAAAAAAAATTATACTTGCCATTTAACAGTATTAACATGTGCTAATAATTTTATCACTTTAATTTTGTTACTTTTGATCTCATCAAAATAATATGAGAAAACGAATTTAAAAGTATTTTTTTCAAATTAAAAAATTTATTGAAAAGACACATTTTAATGCTAAACAACCTATTTTAGACAAATTTTATTTACACAACAAAAATATAGCTTTGCGTTTAAATTTTATCTAAAATAACAATGAAATTTTTATCAAAAAACTCCTGTAACTTTTTAATTTTCAATAATTTTTGAGCAGGTTCATCAAGACTTTGTGAATTTTCATACAAAATTTTCAATACAAAAATTAAAAAATTTTAGAACTTTTGTTCTAAAGGCCCAAATTTGTTCTGCTGTTGAAACAAAGTGAAACAACTGTTGTTTCACTTACTGCTGAAGTCTGCAAAATCTCTGCAAGATTTCACTCAATATAAAAATATTGAAAATAAATCGCAATCAATTTGCACAGATTTTGCAGACCTCCGCAATAGGTGAAACAACAGTTGTTTCACTTTGTTTCAACAGCAGAAGAAATTTGGGCCTTTAGAACAAAAGTTCTAAAATTTTTTAATTTTTGTATTGAAAATTTTGAATGAAAATTCACATTGCCGTTCATCAAATTTTGACCGTATACCTTATTAAAATGAAATACAACAATTAAATTTATTATAATTATTATTAGTAAATATTTTCGACAAGCATAAGCAAAAAATTTAGCTTTTTAAAATTTAGATTTTCATATTTTGAACAAAATTTAATCAGCTTACTTGTAAACTTCAACATTTGCGGCCATCCATGTAGATTCATTAAAATTTGGTTTGTCATTTTTTAAAAACACCATTTTACTACTAGAATTACACGATTGACATTCGGGTTGATTTATCCACCTGAAAAACTCATTTTTGAACCAGTCGAGCAATTCAAGAACTAAAAAATCTCTCTCGTCAAATGGCTTTGCATCCTGGTTGCTATTTACATAGGACAAGTATTTTGAATTAGCTGAAGATTTCAGTCTGCTAACTGGAATCTTTTGTAGGCATTTTTGTTTTAAATCAGCATCTTCATAGATCATTACATGATTGAATGATTGGTCTAATCGATTGGCAAAAGATAAATTTTTTAAATTTTTAAGACCTGATTGAGACTTTTTCGAATCGACAGTTGAGGCACAGATAGAAGATTGGTTTCGAGTACAAGATTTTTCTGTATTTTCAACATGTATTTTTTTCAACAAGTCGCAAAATTTCGAGACAATTTTATGGTCGAAATTGTCTGGTAAATAAATATAATCGTCACCATCTTCAAATCCAACTTCGAAAAGAATTTCAAGACCGCCACAAAATGGCATTAATTTATTAGAAATTAGATCGCTTTCAAGTGGCAACCTTCTGAGCTTTGATTCCTTGGGATTTTTCAATATTTTTTCCAATAAATCAAGAAGAATTGTGCATAAGTTCTGAATGTCTTGTTTAGAATTTTCTTTTAAACGGTTTAAACCGATTGAATCCGACATTTTTAGTATTTCAAAATTTTTATTCTTATGAATAAAATATATTTGTGAATAATTAAGATATTAAAATTTATTCATTTTTAAAAAAAAATGTTTTTTATTTTCATTATTCTAATTTAACTAATACTTAAGAGATTTTATTTCAAAATATTCTATTTTTTTTCATTAAAAAAATTTTTCCTCTTACTGCTGTTGACCATTTGGATGCATTTAAATTGTTCCCTAAAAAATTAAAATAAATATTTCAGGGAATTTACCTCCTTATATTCATTGCATTTTTTAATTATTAAGAATAAGTATTTTTAAAGAAAAGCAAAAAATTTTAAATCAAGGAATAAAAAAATGAAAAAAAGTTGAATTAAATGATTAAATACTCATTTTTGCTGTTTTTTTTTGAATGATCAATATTTCTTCATGAGAATGATCGTTGCTAATTGAAAACAGAATTAGTTTGAAGTTGTTGAGACAAGCTTCAGCTTGCAAATCTTGAGACTTTTTTCCTTGGTAGCTAAAGCCTTGAACCTATAACGGTATCATAGTATTTTTCAGGTATTGTTGTTGATTTTTATGTAAAGCATTTACAATAATATGCTCACACACGAAATTTTTTGAAGCTTAATTTTTATGTGGAAAAAGTTTTTTTCTCAAAAATTTTAAAAGCATTAAGAATATATAAAATTATTTCTCAAGTCACTTACTTAGCTTGAAAATACTTTAAATTACTTTTTTTTTATTTTTGCACAAGTCTGGTTCCAATGGAAAATGAAATTTTTAAACAAGACCAAGCAAAAGCAGACACTTTTAATTTAAGTTAAGTATGATTTGGCAAGAATTTTTAAATTCTATTCATGAAGCTATTTTAGTTCATTTATTGTTCAAAACTTTCTTTACAAAAAAGATAAAAATAAAGTTTATTAATTATAAAATATTTTAAAAAAATTTTCTGAAATTTTATATTTAAAATCATTCAAAACATTTTAAACTAAAAATTTTAACAAAAAATCTGCTTTCATTTCAAGTGGGAATCGAAAATTTACACTTCAGTTTTTTGAAAGTACCTATTTATCGACAAACAGTGAAAATGAATCTAGTTTCCATCTTCATCATCATCCAAGTCTTTATTTGACAAATCAATTAAATTATTTTTTTATGTTCCCAAGAGAACAAAAACAGACAAAAAACACTGTTTAAACGTGAGCGTTTAAACGACATAAAAACAGACTATAAATGAGGGTAAAACAGCCAAAAAAAAAATTGTTATTTTTGTTTAAAAAAAAGCATTAAGACAAGAATTAAGTTTAATTAATTAAATAAAAATAAAATTTGAAATAAAAAATTCAACATTCAATAATGTTTATAGGCGTTTTTTAAATTAATTCTTTTTGATTGTTTTTTTAGAGATTATATTGTTAAAATATTTTAAAATTAATATTAAATATTAAAACAAATTTGATTATTTAAAATCATTGCTGAAAAATTTGCCATTGAAGCGTCAAAAACGGTTTAAAATCATTTTAATTGAAATATTTTGTTTTATTTAAAAAGTGTTTTTCGCTTGTTTTTTTGGTTCAAAAACGCTCACATTTCAAACGCACAAAAAACAGCTTTTAAACGCCGTTTAAACAGTGTTTTTTGTCTGTTTTTGTCCCCTCAGGTAAGCATAATAAAGGATATTTAATTATAGTGTGATTTTAGTGACCTGTTAAATTGAAATTTTACTGTTTTCCCAGTCATCAAACTGGCATGAATCATCAGTTGATATATTACATGACTTACTTGATCACATAACAGGTCAGAGCCGAATTTCTTGATAATATGCTGAAAAATTTAGTCAAAAGTTTGAACCTGCTATAGATAAAATAGAAAGGTTACTAGAAATAATAATTATTTCAAGGAAAAATGTTACTAAACCTGTTCAAAATTTTATTTCTAACGTCTTTTCGCACCTTGCACTCTGGAAGAGAAATTTTTTTTTTTAAAAAAAGTTCCTCTATTTAAAAATAAAAGCTAAAATAATCATTATTTTAGCTTAGAAATTTGAGATCATTTTCAAAATCCGGATAGAATTTTTTCGAAAAAAATTATTACTTGTAGTAACCTTTCTATCATTAAACAAAAATCAGACTTAAACTTTGATAACAGATTTAAACTTTGACTGCCCATAAAATATGAAAAAATAAAGTAATTAGCAATTTAATTCATAAATATTTTAAAAGAAAACTAAAAAAAATTTATAAAGTAATATCATTTTTTAAAGAAAATTTTAAAATCTACATAATTCAAAGATATATTTATTTGAAAAATCCATTCAAAAGATATGAGGATTTAAAAATTTTTCAAACGAGTCAAAATGACTCGTTTGGTGCTTCTTCAGTGTTAAGAATATGGCATGGAAATAAATGGAAATAAATTTGTTATATTTTATTCTAATTAGTTCCCATCTTTTGATGGTCAAAATATTTTTTAGTCAATAATTCGTTTCAGGTCGGAAACTAGTTATTTAAATTGATTTGTTTTTTCGATTGTCAAATTAAATTCAATAAAAAAAAAACCTCTTATTTTTTTTCAAAATTTAAATCGCTTTGGCTTAAATAATTTTAAAAAAATTATGCTAATTTCAGTTTCTATGGTTATTCAGTAAAAATGAGTCTATCTTTTTTAATTCTTATTTTTCAATTTAGCCATTATTTAAAGAAATTTATTTTATGCAATATTTTTCAAGATGCCTTCGAACAATTTAGCAGTTGCATTACCAGGTGACGACAAACAAAAGACAATTTTCTTTTTAAATTTCTAATATTTTTGGTGTTTTAAGCAATAAATAAAAAAAATGACGTCCATAGTGAAAATCCATTTAAAATGCCAGCCGATACTGATATCCTGATGCTAAGAGAGAAAGAAAAACAACAAAAGATTCATGTAAACTCAAATTGTTTTTGACTTTCATGAATAATCTAACTTTAAAGGAACGTGAAATGAACAAAAGTCTTAAAGTGCATCAGAAATTGACCTATAATCGAAAGATGGTTGAAGGAATGAAATCAGGCCTGAAACCACAAATATCTGACGATGAATTTGACGAAGATTTTGACGATCTAGGAAAAATAAAGTCTTTTCCTGTAAAAGAAGACCGAACGTGGACTGTGGCAGTGACTCGTGATCGCCGAATTGAAAAAGAAAGTCTCAAAGATTACATTAACAAAAAAAGAGAGATGTTTTTTGTTCAATATTCGCTTGGGGTCAAACGGGATGAGATGAGAAAATTAGAAGAGATCGCTGCAGCTGAAGAAAAAAGAATTGAAATGGCTGAAAAGTATTTGGAAGAAGATGCCGCATTATTCGACGAATTTCTCAAAGAAAATGGAAACAATTCAACTCAAGCAGTCAAAATGTAACAAATTTATTAATTTTTAGCATGTTTTTAAAACTTAATTTTTAAGCGCTGAAGAAGAAACCCGAAAAAAAACAGAAAAATCAAATGAAATTAAAAAAATTAACACTCAAATTATGATGTTGAAGAGCGAAATCACTAAAATGGAGGACACTCTAAAAGAATTCAAATTATATAAAAAATTTTTGGACAAAGTTACTCCTCAGGTTTTTTTAAAGCTATTTTTTTTTAAAATAAAATTTTTTATATTAAATTTTATTTTCTAAGGCGCTAAAAGAAGCAAAAAATGGAAAAAAACTGTCATCTAAAAGCCGATTAGGTATTTTTTTGTTTAAGTTAAAACAAAATAATATAAAATATATTTTTTTATTTTGACCACACGCTATTTTAAAGAAAATTAAAAATTTAAAAATTCCATTAAAATTTTTGACCCAACCTGTAAACTTGGAGCAAACTGATATTAAATTCTATTACTGTGTCATTGAATTTTAATTAATAGTGAATCATAGAAATAATAATTTTATTTTCCAACCAAGTAATCAGACCTTCACAGATCATATGATCATTCGATCACTTAGCAAGATTGATTTAATAATTGAGGTTTACTTAAAGGATAGCATCGTTCACAACAAAAATTGTTCTGAAAATCAAATTCATAAAGATTATATTAGAAATCAAAATTGGTGTAAGCTATTTTATTCTCAATTCAATCTTAGCTGTTGAAAAGTTTATTTTCAAAATTTTTAAAATAATTAAGTTTTTAGTAAGTTCATAATTGTGACATTAAGAATTGTCATTTTTTTTCTTTTTCAAATTTGAATTAAAGTTGAACAAATATAATTTTTAAAAATACTTAAATATTTATTTTATTTGGAAAATATAAAATAGTAGCTAAAAATTTTTTTGGCATTTACCAAAAATTTTTATTGTTCATTGTTGCCCTTCAAGTCATTGCTGGTCTTCCTACTTTTGGCCTGCCTTGCAGTGTTCATTGCACAGCACTTTTTGATATTTCTTCTTGTATTTTCTTCCATCCTACGTAATTTCAGACATCTCTCAGCATTCACTACCATACACTATACTATTGTACAGCTTTTTTTATTGCTGTTGTTGATAAATTTCCATACTCGTTATAGTCCTATAGAGACACTTTTTGCTTTTTATTCTCAATGCTTTTTTTATGTTCTCATAGTAAGTGTTTAACTTCAATACTGTCGATGTTTGTCAGGATGATAAGTTCTGTAATACACATTTCTTTGGTTTTTATCTCATTTATTTCAATTTCAAGTCCAGAGCCGTTTTTTTAAATTTAAACAAATTATTAAAACTATTACAACACAATTGAATATTAAGAAAAAAAATTCAAAATTTGAAAATTTTAGATTCATCAAAATCAAGTAGCACTATTGAACAAAAACCAGGCTCAGCTTCTGAGGCGTCTCAATCAAAGAGCTCATTATCGGTTGTAAATGAAGTCGCAGAAAAGGAAAATGAAGATGAGCAGTCAGATGAAGAGGAAGACATGGAACTTTATTTTTCTGATCCGCAGCAATTGCTTGATATTTTTCTAGAGCTAGAGGAGCAGAATTTATCATTGATTCAAAACAGTCAAGATACTGAAGAAGCTCTAGAGGAGATGAAACAAACTATAAACAAAACCAAACAGAAAATGGAACGTGAAACAGAACTTTTGAAAAAACAAATTGAATATCTTAATGAAGACATTAAACGAGAAATGGACAGAGAAAATGATCTGAAAATCAAAGCCAGTTATTTTAATTACGGTGAATTTAAAGCCGAAGAGCAGGAGAAAATACTCAAAGAACTTAATGCTAAAGTCGAAGATGTCTACATCAATTGTATTGGCTCAAATGAGGCAAATATTTCTACACTTCAAATGCTTACAAATATTGAAAATAAGTTAGAGGAGTTGTTTCAAAAAATAGAGCAAATGCCTCCAGAAAAAGTGCAAGAGGCGGAAAAAGCCAAAGAAAAGGAGAGAAGATTAAAACAGCGCGAGGAGAGAATCATTGAGCAAAAAAGAAATCAGGAGGAAAGAATTAAAAAAGCTTTGGAAAGAGCTCGAGCTGAGCCGAAAAAGAATGTAAAATTTTTTGTTTGATATTTTTTTTCTAATTTAAACCCGAAAATATTTTCATTTTTAGATGGGAAGACGTCTAATGGTTCGTAGTAAGCCTCCAGCTACTGTGAAAATTGACAGAAAGGCACTGGATGAAGCTAATAAGATAGATGAAGAGCTGGCTTACTATTTTACTTAAGATTTGTTTTTAAATTTAATTTAATAATATATTTTTTAATAAAATGTAATTTATGTCATCATAAATTGCTTATTAGTTTATTTTATTAAACAGCAATGAAATAAAAAGATTTAAATTAAAAATATTTATTAATATATAATTTTTCGAAAAAATCTTTTATTTATTAGCATTTTTAAATAATGTTAAACGATCCTTCCGTCGATCCTTAATTCAGCTGCCTCAGTATTCTTTGAAAAGACATTTTCTGTTAATAAGTTTATAAATATACTTCTTTTTTTTTTTTTTAAATTGAATAAAATGATTAAATGAATGAGAAGAAAAAAAACGGTAAATGACTGCTAAAAATTAAACTCTAAATCCATTAAAGTGTAAAATTTATTGTGTTCAAAAATTAAAGTCACAAAATTCTATTTTAAATGTTGGTCTCTAAATTTACAACATGACTAATAAGTAGTAGGAGTAGTATGAATGAACTGCAGTTTAGGGTGTACCTTAACCATGCGCTTAGGCTTTGAGCGAGCCATTGCTGTCGTTGCTTTTATTTAAACAAAACACTTTTTTGTGAATTCTTTATTTAAAACTGTTTACTGACTTTTCTGATATTAAATGGTCTGATAATTCGTTCCAAATTGACACCACTCTATTAGTAAAAAAAGTTTTATCGGAATGAGCTTCTTGCTGTGAGATCTTCTCAGATTCAATGGCAAATTTTTCGCATTATTTATTCTATTAATTAAATTATTTTCATCGAATCTGTTTACTATTTTTAAGCATCTGTATCAACTCCCCTCTTAGTCTGCGGTACTCTAATCTCTGCAAATTTAGAGTCTTTCATTATATGCTTTTTTCTTGCTGCTTAAGATTGTTTTTTATTTTCAACAAGAAATGAATGTTTCAAGAATGTGTCTATTATGCTTAAATGAAAATTAATTAACAAGTTAAAATCGAAATATTTGTTAAACACTTACTTCTATTGATTTTTACATTTAGTATCGCCTTTCTCATGACGATAGTCCTCATTCATTGCATAGTTAACTTTTGCTATATTTGTAATGTATTGAGATGAATATAGTAGAAGAACTTCAGGTACAAAAATTGCGAGTTTTTTAAAACTAGAAAGTAAGAGGGGTTAAGATTTTAAAAAATCTTAAATTAAATATTTTTCGATAGAAATAAAATTTTATAAAATATCTTTTAAAAACTAAGTATCTTGTTTTTAATTCTAAAAAAATTTTTAAATAATTTTTAGAAAAATATTTAATTTGTTTACATAACTAAATTTAAAGTTTTTATTGAAAATCAGCCTGGTTTTTCAGTTTATATTTTATATTTTTGAAGAGTAAAAAAGTCATAAAGATTAATTAATGTTCAATTATAGAGTAAAAAATAATTATTCAAGTTGAAATTATTTTTTTCGTTGTTTTGATCTCTTATGGATTCTTGTATGTACCATTCGACCCCAATCAATTGCAAAACATTTTGTACATTGGTCGCTTAGCCATAATTTGACAATTCATATAAAAATTTTAGTTTAAACTCTGCACTAATACACAAGTTGGTTCTTCTGCAATATTTCCAATACATTGAAGTTTTTCGAACAACCCATTTTCACTTTTAACACTAGAACGCCCGAGTGTTTTTTCAGACCCCTTTTTGAAGAATTGAAACTTGATTTTTACCACAAAAAAAATAAAATTTTTAAAAACGGTTTTTATTATCTAAAAATTTTGATTGTAATTTTTTAGAAAATGAATAAATTTTCAAAGAAAATGTTTAATTTATCTTGATAACTTTATTTGAAATTTTAATGAGAAATCAGTCGGGCTTTCTAGTGTTAATATTCATTATTAACTTTTATTTTTTTCTAATTATCTGTTTGTCACAAACAAAAAGGAAACGAAAGCCAAATAATCACTTTCTTTTAATTAATTACTTTATTGGTTAAATAAAAAAATAAACTTGAAAAAAAAAAACAATAAATTATTTATTTTTCTGAGCTGCTTCAATTTCAAGGCTATCCTGAGTATCTTCATCAAAGTCTTCTTCAGGTATATCATACAGCATATAAGTGCCGCTAAGACCGTAATTTCGTTGATAATATGGAACATAATCATGAAAGTCATCTTCTTCTTGAGAATCATTAAACTGTTCACTAGAAATCTCCTCTTCACTTTGTTCACTAGATGAGCTTTCAGATTCTTTAGTTACTTTTTTCAAAGAACCACGTTCACGATTTGATTGATCGTTAATTACCAACGATTGATTTTCTTTAATATTACCATTTGTTTTTTGAATCAAGTCATTTAAATCTTTAATATTTGACTTTTTGAGTAAACTATGATTTGAGGCTAAAACGGACAAAATTTTTGCGTTTATTTGATAATAGTCTGATTTTTTAGAGTTTGACTTTGGTGGCATTGAATAAATGTCTTCCTCTTTGTTTTTTCTGTCCGTAACAGGTGTCTCTATCATAAGTCTTGGTTCGGATATATTTAGGTTCGATTGAGAAATTGGCTCGCTTCCATTTTTTGTGTTGTACACATACTCTTGAAAAAAGTCTTGAATACTATTCAATTTTTTATTAAATTTTTTGTTTATGTTTTCATAATTGTTTTTAATTGTGGCCTTAAAGCTGTCCTCTGCATCAATTTCGGTGCATGACTTGGTATTCTGACCAAATTTTCGACCATTTTTGTCAGAATGAGAGGAAATATTAGGCAAGCTTTTAAACGATGAAGCTGAATTGCTCGACATGTATATCCGACAATTTGAATTTGTATTAAATGAGGCTGAAATTTTTTGATTAGAAGTATTTTTAGGCAATGGCTTTCTAATTGATTCAACCATTATTTGTTTAATCCTAATATAAATAAGTAAGAACAAGTGAAATAATTTGTTTTATTATTTTTTTTAGATATAAAAGGTCTCTTTTTAGACTTCTCACAGAAGCAACTTTTCAAAATCCATCAGTAATGACTTTTAAAGTATTTGAGAATAATTTTTTTATATTCAATTTTTTACTTTGTTGATTTTATTAAGATATTTTTTTCCTTTGTAAAAAATTTTTTTGTTTTAGCAAAAAATAATTAAATGTAAAATGAGTATAAAATAACATTAAAACAGTAATAAAAAAAGTGTTTCAAGATTCAGAATCTGGCTCATCATCAACTTCAATTATTCAACGATCAGCTAGCAAAAATCTAGATGACACGGACCGTCCGTAGAATAATGTTCCTCTAAAAAAAGCCATCAATTCTTGAAACATTTTATTCCCGAAGAATATGATGACATGTTCGTTGTTTCAAAATTTGTGATTAAAACAGATGATGTCAACTATCGAATTTTTATGACAACAAAGAGGCTTATTTCTCCAACAAAAAAAGCAACTCACGTCGGGGCGGACACTTCACACAAATTCAATGGTATCAATCTCCCAGTTTTTCTCTGTGGCACAGCCGACAAGCCGAATGCGTTTCATTCTTTTGGAATATTACTCTCAAAAAAAGAGACTTATCAATGATCAACAAGCAACAAAAGAGATGTTTGAAGTTTTAATTCTAAAATCAACTTGGAACAGCTATAATAAATTTAAAAATTGGAGTGAATCAAGACTTAAAAAAATCTAAGATTTTTTTTACCTATTTTCCCAAGTATTTTTTCTAATTTACGGAAATAAAAATTCTACAAAAGAATATTTTTTCTACTACAAAAAATATAAACCTTTGGGAAAATATCAGCAGCAATTTTTTTTATTCTTTAAAAGCCATATGATGTATTCTTATGACATGCTTTTTTAATATTCCAAAAAAAGACCCAAATTTTTTAAAATTACTTACTTGATTTTATAATAAATTAAAGACATGACAACAATTGCTAAAAATATACAAAAAATGGAAATTGATATGACTAAAGAATTCGAGTCTAAATAAAAATTAATTAAATTTTTAAAAAA
>PJRA01000509.1:879956-890755 GCA_016987375.1 Brachionus koreanus | reverse complement strand
GATAGAATAAAAAAAAAAAGAAAAAATACTAGCTAAAATTTTATTAATTGCAGATAATGCTCAAATTGATGAAGCTAAAATTGTATGAATCCATGATCATGTAGATTGAAGCCATAGGATAGAATAGGGTCAAAAAAAATCAGGAAGTTGACGCAAAAATAAAAATAAATTAAAGTTTAAAAGAAAATTTTACTGAAGAATATTTTGATATTTAAGAGGATGTCAAAATTTTGAGTTTTTATTAATATTTTTTAATTTATCAATAAAAAAATTTGATACAAAAAAATAAAAATCATTAATTATGCTCTATAGTCTTTAGGCATCTATCAGCGATGAGTAATCAGAAGAAGAAAGATATGGGCTATATGCTGGATGATGAAAAGGTTTATCCATCTCTTCCAGCTTCTATTTTTGCCAATATTCTTCAAGTTTAATGAGGTATAGCCTTATCTTGAAGTAACAAAACTAGCTTACAGTTAAACAATGAAGCATGTTTTTCTTGAAGTGAAGCATGCATTCATTCTAATTGTTCAGAATAAAGTTCCGTATGAATTTCCTCTTGAAAATTTCACCAAACATCCAGCATTACATTTTTTTCAAAGCATCTTCTTTTCACGATTGAGTTAGCTGATTGAGATAGGTTCAACCATTGATTTATGTGGTCATAATTTCGAAAATATATTCACTTCTCATAACAAGGAATGATTCGCCTAAAACATCTTTCATCTAGAGGATTTTTCTAAGCAGTTTCCTAAAATTTTCAATGCGTCATTGAATATTCAAATCTGTCAAATCATGAAGAACAATTAGGCAACGTCTGTTAGTCTTGTTATTCAAATTAAGGTGACCAAATATGGTCAATAAGGAGAAATGATCATTTGACAATTGAAGGGAACTAAGCTCTGGGTTCGCCCTCAGTAGTCATATACAGAGTTTTCTGATCGAGAATAGATGGTCTACTTGACGTAGCAGTATCAAAATTTCAAAATTTTTATTTAAAATCTTCATTTTATTATATTTATTAGAATTGAATAAACAAAGAGTTAGGCATATAGGAGAGCATTAATTTCTGTTTATTTTAGAAAATTTAGTGACTTAAATTATTTATTATGCTTCAGGATAGACTTTTTTCTAGTTACAGTTTTAAGTGTCAGTCACAAAAAATTATTCAAAGTTATGACTTTGAATAGCTTTATGCCTGCTCATTTTGCAGTTTAACTTTCAGAAAACCATCAATCAATTAATGGATATATTATTTTTAATTGAATTTAAAATTTAAGAATAAAACTTTGAAATTTTACAAAAATAAAAAAAAACTGAAATTTAATTAAGCATTTAACATGATGTAATCAAATTTGAAAAATGAAAAAAAAAGCTTATTTTGCCCATTTCAATTAAAAATTAAATCCTGACCAAAAATTTGTATAATCCTTATTGATATAAAAATGTGTTAAATCTAATAACCCATATAATGGATTAATCTGTAAAATTTTTATTTTTAAATCAATTTAGTGACTATTTCTCAACATATAATCAATAATAATTTTTCGAATTGAATCGAAAGCTTTTTTATTCTGCTTTAGAAGAAAATTTTGTAAATAGATCATTCTTTTTAGATTAAAGAATGAAAAAATGAGAGTATAAACAGAAAAAAATGGCTATTCTACAAAAAAAAGAAAGATAAAAATATTTTTTTTTAAGTAGTCAAAATTCTAGCAAGTCCGAAAAATTTTACATCTCTCTCTCTCTCTCACTCACGTCTTTTGTTTTTAATTTTTTTTATTTATCTAAAATTCATTATTTTTTTCATTAAACAAAATTTATTTTTTGCTTACGTTTGAAATATATTTCCGGGCTTCAACTATACCCTTAATAGAGAATAAATTAGAATAAAAAATTCTCTTAAGCAATTCAAAAAAGGAAATATCCAAGATTCATAATTAATAAATTTTCAGCTAACATTGTAGCCATTGAATTTTTTAACTTCCATAAATTTTAATCCTTAAAAATATTCTGAATAATTAATCTAGCTTTCAATTGTTGGTTTAACAATATTGCGCAATAAATAAAAAAAAATATTTTTCCTATTCCACTTATCAAATAAATTGGTAAATTAGTTTTAGATAAACTTTGTTTAGAGAAACATACACAATAATAAATTATATATTTTCTATGTTCGGTCCATTTCGAATTACAAAGAGGTGAAATTTTAATATCACTTAAAATATTTTAATTAAATCATTTAATTATTATTATTGCTAAAAATATTATTTTAAGTTAAAATAATATTTTTCGAAAGGTCTTTAATTTTCTTTCACAAGATTAAATTTAATACGGCCATTAACAAGTGTTAAGAGCTAAAAAATTAAATATTCAATAGGCTAAATAGAGTGTCATATTCTAATTTTTTAACGAGTGGGAAAGAAAAGTTCACAATTAAATTTTAAAACAAATATTTCGAATAAATTTTGAAAAAATTCTCTTGGGTTATTTTCATGTCAAATATAATTGATTGAAAAAAAAATGCTATGTTGAAGCAAAATTCAATTTTTATTATAAACTATGTTCTTTTAATTGATAAAACATGGATTTCAATATAGAAATCTAGTTTGAAATGCACCCAAGCAACAATAAACTAAATGTACACAAATTAAGATTTATGGTCTTATCTAAGGCTTTAGAGTCTGTTAGTTAGGTTAATCTAAATTTAAACAAAATTTTTAATTATCTAATAATACACAACTAAGCAAATTTTATTGCAAGTCGTAAATTAACTACTAGTATCTTAGGGCAAGGTATTATCTTTCGCTTATTAAGTAACTAACTAAAATTAGACTAAAATATTTGCTAGCTTTGATTGTGTTCCTTTAATTTTTTTTGTTTCTCGGTTCAACTTTATTCAACTAATTTAGCTATTGGCTTTTTTGTCATTTCTGACCCATTAATCAAAATCATGTCGCATGCTAGATTTAGTTGTGCTTATCCTAGACTTTGAATACTTTCAGCTGGCCCAATTTCTGTTCTATTTTTGTATCTCAATCTAAAAATACTTGGTCTACAAGTTTGTAGAAACCAATTTAAACCAAAAAATCATCATTTATATAAGTATAAGAAAAAAATTCAATTTATAATTAGTTATTTTAAATCAGAATTTTGGTTTAAATTGAAACTATTTTCAATAAAATAAAATTAGATTAATTTATTTTTAATTCTTTTATTCTTGTTTTTAGAATATTTCAAAATAAAAACAAAACTCGACTTTTAAACCAGCTTTTTTTAATGATTTATTTGTCACATTTAACTAAAATTTTTATATTTTAAATTTTATTATTACTTAACTGAGTAATATTCATGTCTAATGTTGTTTTTCGTATTTTTTTCAGATAAGAGAGAGTTTTTTTTTTCAATGTAATAGACAGAATTATAAATTAAATTAGAATTGCGAACTAAAAGTCAAGCTTACTGTTCTCTAGCAATTAATCACGTTTGTTGATTTATTTTAAAAAAAAAGTTTTACTACAACTCAAAAAAATTACTTTTTTGACAAAAAGTATGTGGACATAGCATTCAGCTAACTTGAAAAATAAAATTTTTGTTTTTTATTGACACAAATGACAAGCTTTTTGTTTGAAATTTTTATCAAATTTTAGATACATCGTGAGCAAATTTAGCTGCTTGTGTGTTGCTAGGATTTAAGTCGCGTTTTATCTATTGTTTGTTAGACACTAGGCAAAACATTTAATTTGGTAAACAAATTTGGTAAATATTCACTAGACAAATCTTTATGAATAGGCATTCAATAAGGTATCTAGATTAAAATTATTTACGTTTAGTTATTAAGATCATTAGTGATCAATAGTTAAACTCAAATTTATATCAAATTTATCGACAACTTTTTCAAATGAAAATCTTGTATTATTAGGTTTAAATTTTTGATTTAAATTTAACCTTTTTTTTTAAATTTTAGAAAGAATAATATATCTTTAAAATAATTAATTTTTAAATACACATAAACTTGGTTTTAAAAAATTTATTTTTTTATAAATATTTATTTAAAAAAAAAATTTTTTTTTGCCGAGTTTAAGGTGTCTATGGTTAGAGTCTTTATCAATTGGTGTACATATATTGAGATACACATAAGTAATTTAGAAGAATCAAAATCTAAGTCCTGAAAAAAACACAACTATCGAATTTTTTATGAATTATTTTCTTGTTGGCATAAGAACGAAAGAATAATTTTCAAAAAAAAAATATTTTTCTCGTAGCAATAAAAAATGCGAAAAAAATGTAAGAATGTAACTCAAAAGAGATTTGCTGATCACAAAGACCAAACAAATATTTAAAAAGAGATTATATTTAGCATGGTGTATGATCGGTCTGCTTCGAGTCGTCAACATCGACATGATTTTTCACTAAACAAATGGTCAATTTTTATTAATCACGTAAAATATCGATTTTTTAATCTAAAGACTCAAAGTTCAGGAGAGTCTATCTAAGGTTTATTTGACGTCAGATGTTTTCAGGTATTTTTAGTTAGAATTTAGCTCCCAAATAAAAAAAAGTCGACATATTTTAGAAAATATCAACCTATTTACTTTGAGAATTCTATTCATTTTTAGCAACGTATTTTCTTCAATTTTAAATTATTTAATTAAATTGAACAAATCGACTGGCTATTAAGTCTTATGTTAGATAAAAGCTTTAGTTTGTCTTTAAATGAAATTTTCTTAAACAAAATACTAGTTGGGATTTAGAAAAATAATAAGCACTGAGATAAATTAAATGTATATTAAAGCTGATTGATTGTTCGAATGCTGAAAATTTTAATTCATTGACCTGTTTTTATTAAGAAGCGATGTCAATTATTTTTTGTTGAATTTTTTATTTAAAAAAAAAAAAACTTTTATCGAAAACCTCTCTATTTTTTATTTTAAAAAATAGATTGATTTTAAAACAAAAATATTTAAGCTGAGGAGTTAGAAAAGGAAGCAAATTTGCATTTTAAAAAGTTTTTGAAACATGGAATCAGAATTTAGAAGTGTCATATAAAAGAATAATTATTTTTTAATTAGTATATCTAATCAACACTTTTTTTGATTTTTATGCTCTTTAGTTAAATCTAAAAAAATGTGTTATTTTCTTCAATAAGATTATTTCAAATTAGTTTTATGTAGATTACCTTTATTTTTATTTAAAAAAAAATAATTAAAGAATAAATGCTAATAAGGTATATTTTTTATTTTTTTAATTATTTGCTAATAAAAATCATTAATGAGTAAAAAAATTATTTAAAAAAAAATTATTGAAATTAGTTTTTCAAACAAAAAATTGGGTAAATCAATTTTAAATCTAGATTATTGTATTAAAATAAAAATCATCATTTTTTAATTTTTAAACTAAAAGCTATTTGGTTCTTCTTAAATTAACTTATTTAAAGCTATCTTTTTTTATTAGATTTTTGTTTTTAATTTTGAGTATTAGTATTTGTTTTAAAAATTTAATGCTAATCAATAAATTTATGTGTACCAATAGTTCCTAATTATTGCATTAATTACGTTTTGAACACATAAAAAAAATCCTAATTTTAAGTAAATTTTTTAAATTGAACAAAACTTTTTATAAAAAATAAATTTATGAATTATTTGCTAACTTTAGGAAAAAGTTGAATGGAATGTTGAAATTTTTTTTATTCTATAATAGATTATTAATTTAAATTTTTCTATTTTATTTCAGAATAAAACTAAATAAATGATGAATTTTTATTTAAATTAGATTTATTTTAAATTATTTGTGTTTTTATTTTTTTAGTCATGATTTACTAGTTTTATTAAGTTAATAGTTTGTCTAATTCGGGGACTATTCTAATTTTTTTGGATAAATTCATTCCAAATTTTAATATTGAATTTTAAGCTTTTTTATGAACAGAACAAACATTGAAAAATCTTCTAAATTTATTTAGGTTAAAAATTGACTCTGTAAATGAAATATGATGCAGTGCACATATTTACATTATCAAAACATTATTGTAAAAAGCTTTGCAATTTTAGCAGAATTAGATTTTAATGTATAAGAGTATTTTGCAAAGGGTTGTTTTGAACTTAATTGACGGACTTTGACAATCGATGAAAGTATGAAAATATTAATTCCTACATTCAATTTTAAGAGCATATAGAGCTTTTCTTTTACATCACCTTCTTGGCGTTAAATGAAATAAATAAATATACTTTAATTTTTATTTTAAAATGCATATTTTCAAAAATTAAAATCAAATTTTTATTTTTTGATAAAAAGAATAGGTCTAAAATTTTAAAAATTCATAGAAAATTTAGATTTTTGAAATTATGAAACTGAAGTGAATTAAATAAAAATTAAATTTCCTTTCATCAAATTTAAAAAATATTTTTCAGCTTAGACTATGTTTATTTAAGTAAGATTTTTCTCCTTAATTGTTAAAAAAAAAATTTTTTTAGTATTAAAAGACTCTTCTATCTGTCAACTTCTGTTAAAATACAGTTTTTAAAAACTTTCATTTTACCCTACTTTGACTAGTGTTCAACTCTTATGTGTTATTTTTCAAAATAGGAAATAGTTTTTTTTTTGACATCACTTTAAAGGCGTTCATTGAAATAAATAATAATCAAAATAGCTAAAAATTATTAAATTATGATATATAAATAGATAAAATTTGTTAAAGACCCGCTTATTTCTCATAAAAATTTCAAATAAAATTATTACGATAAATCAACCCTGAAAATTTTTTCATTTTCCAAAAAATTAGTATCAAAATTTTTAGCTTATAAAAGCTTTTTTTTAAAATTTTATTTAAATGTTATTAAAATTCGAGTTTGAATTTTTCAAAAGAAACAATGGCAAAATCAAATAGTGGAGAAAAAACGTTAGGATTTTTTTACTCAAGATAGATTGATAGTTTTTTGATCAAGAGATCAATGTAGAAATACACTACATTTAAGATTTCTACAAACAATAACATAATTTTATAGGTTTGGTTAAGAAATTTAAAAGATCTGATTTAAATTTGTCGAAATTTTTTAATCAGTTTTTCAAAAATATTATTTTATTTTTTTTAATTAATTAACTTTTTTTTATACAAATTAAATAAACGAAATGTTAACACTATAACGCTCGTGAAGTTTATTAGACCCTTTTTTGAAAAATTCAAACTCGAATTTTATCACATTTAAATAAAATTTTAAAAAATAGCTTTTATAAGCTAAAAATTTTGATACTAATTTTTTAGAAAATGAAAAAATTTTCAAAAAAAATCTTGGATTTATCGCGATAATTTTAAGAGAAATCACTCGGGCTTTCTAGTGTCAATAAGTCAATTAGACAAGGCAACTAGACTATTGATTAGCTTTGAAATAATAAAATTTCAAAAATTTAAAGAAAATTTAAATGAGACTGAAGTTAATTAGATAAAAAATTTTGCTTTCCTGTCACCAATTTCAAAAACATTTTTCAGCTAAGACTATGAATTTTTTAAGAATAAGAAACAAACAGATATTCATTTATTTTCAAACATTATCTATAAGAGCTCTAACACCTTGAAAAATTTATCTTCTTGTCGTTTAGCATAAACGGTCACAACAAATTTGTTGCAGCATCAAGTTTCCACATGATTGGGGAATTGAGATCTCACGTCAAACTTTTGGTCAAAAATCAATATAATTTTAATGTAAACAAAAAAATTTATCACAAATAAAAACAATTTTTTTTAATTTATAAAAAAATTCCTAATCAATTGAGCCAACATTTAAATCAAACAAAAAGATCTTCAGGTTTTTCTAGACTAAACGCATGCATATTTAGTCAATTACAATTAAAAGAAAAAGTTTGACTTAAAAATTAAAAATTGCATGCATTTAGCTTAATCAAATGCATGCAAAACCTCGACTAAACATAACTCATTTGTTCCCTCTCATCTTTTAAGTCAAACAAACACTTTAAAATCATATGCAATCGTCAAATTAATCAAAATCAAAGAGCTAGAAAAAATTCAACTACTCACCAACAAGTCTCGGTCTACAATGTGACGTGCAAACACGTGACCGCACTCAGGTAACAATGTTTCATGAATTTTGACATTTGGCAAAAATGTGAATTTTTCCACAACCAACCTTTTTACTACTACTCTAAAACAAACAAAATAAACCAAGTCAAATCACGTACTTTTTACCATTAATTTACCCTGATTAAATTTAAATTACGTCATTATAAAAAAAAAGTACACTTGATTAAAATGACCTTTTTTATTTTAATTAAATTTTAGATGGTAAAAATAGGATTTAATTTTTAGCTTTTTTTTTCTTCACTTTTTGACAATGACAAAAACCATAGATTTGCAAAATATTTCCAAGCTAAAAATTCGAAGCCGAAGTTCGAGTAGAGAAAAACCAGGCACTTTATTTGTCACCAATTCAATAGTTCGAGCCAATTCGAACAACAAACTACTTCACAGCGATGAGTTGAATCCGTCAACGTCAACAAGCGCCTCGTCGGCATCGTACTCGACTTCGACTTCGTCGTCGTTCACAGACTCCGGCCCAAATTTGGACACTAACAATAACAACATAAACAATATTATCTATCCAAAATTGAAGGCGGTCGATCAAAAAGAGGGCGAAACGAGACGCATGAACGCCACTTCAATCAAATACGGTGAACTTGTCGTCTTGGGCTACAATGGTTCCATTAGCAACTCAAATAGTCCTAGACGAAAGAGTAAATTTATGCTGAAAAGACGCGATTTACCCAACGGCGTCAAACCAGCTTCTCAACATTTTGTTCAATCTTCTCAAGAGGCCGACGTAATAATTTTAGATAAAAATATTTTCAAAAAAAAAAAAAATAATTTTAATTATTTTAAAAAAATTAGAATTTAATTCAAAAACATCCAAATCATTCGGTAACATACACTTTGTCCCGCAATCAAACCGTAGTAGTTCAGTACAGTAGTGATGAAAAAACTGACATGTTTCAAATAGGTCGATCATCAGAATCGGCCATAGATTTCATAGTTTTGGACACTCAAGTGCCTCAAGTGACTAGTTCGGGTCTCAAGACCACAAATCAGCATCAACAAAGCACCATAAGTCGATTTTCGTGTAGAATTATTGTAGATCGAGAATATCCGTACACAGCCAGGATTTATGCAGCGGGCTTTGATGCTTCGAAGCGAATTTTTCTTGGCGAAAAAGCAACCAAGTGGACAAATGAAAAAAATGAATTGGACGGTGTGACCACAAATGGTGTTTTAATAATGCATCCAACAAGTGGTTTTACAGGAGTCGAGAGCAAGTCTAGTGAATGGATGGAAGTGTCTGTAGGAGGTGCAGTTTTCAGTTTATCCGAGACGAGGCTGACCCCTATGCTGTCCAAAAGCGGTCATATTTCCAATCCAAACAAGAGTAATATCCTAAGAGACGGAACTTTAATTGATCTGTGCGGGGCCACGCTGCTGTGGCGCTCGATAGAGGGCCTACAGCGTACTCCGACCAAACATTATTTGGATATGAATCTCGAGTATTTGAATCAGCTGCGCCCTCAGTGTCCTGTCGGATTAAAAACCCTGATTTTTGCATCTGCTGGCGTTTCGAACCAATTTGATTTGAGCGCATCGACCTCGAGCCTCAATTCGAGTGATCGCGTTCCCATGGTTTATCTTAAATGTGGTCATGTTCATGGCAATCATGATTGGGGAATAAAAAAAGATAATGAGCGCGAGTGTCCCCTGTGCCGCAAGGTCGGTCCCTATGTTCAGCTAGTGATGGGTCTCGAGCCGTCGCTGTTCACCGACACAGACATTAACATTTCTAATCTTTTCAAACCGTATGCATTCAAACCTTGTGGTCACATGGCTAGTGAAAAAACATGTAAATACTGGAGTCGAATTTTGGTGCCGCAAGGCACTGCACAAGGTCTGTGCAGCATTTGCCCATTTTGTGCTGTAACATTGTGCAAAGAACAGCCTTTTGTAAAGCTAATATTTCAGGAGGGTGTTTAATTTCTAAGAAAAACAGCCAGCGAAAACGGGTTCATTTGTAGTTTAAAAAAAATTAAGACAAAAAATCTGTATATTTTTTTTTTTTAATTTTTATTAAAAAAAATTTTATCTTCTCGTTCTCTTCTCACATTTACGTGCCGATAAAACAAGCACCGATTTTCTTTCTTAAAAGACTTTAAAAAAGCCATTTTTATTTGTCGATACACTTCAATTTTAAACTTTAGATATTTTTTTAAATTATTAAATAAATGTGCCAAAAAACGGTTTTTTTTGTTTTATTTTAATTTTAAAATTTAAAACAATTTTTAATTCAATAGAACTAACCTTTGTTTTATTCAAACAAATAATCACAGTAGCTGTTAACTTTATTATTTCTTATTAAAATGAACGTCTCTAGGGAACATTTTAAAAAATAAAAAAGTAAAATAAGACAAAAATTATGGCTTGGGGAATTTGTGAAAAATTAATTCGAATTTGAAATTTTAATTTTTAATCAAAATAATAATACTACTAATAATCATAATAATAAGCTACAGCAGGATACCTGCGGAGCGAGACTAGCTTTTTTTTCGTTATGGTAGCTCTACTTGCATAAAAAAAATGTTGAAAAGTAGAATCCAGGACATTTAGCAGTATATAGCAACGTTTCATTAATTTCAAAATTTGATAAAAATTATTCAATTTGTACTCTATTTTTATTTTTTAAAAGTTGTTTTAACTGTGAAGTGAACTCTTGAAGTTTTGACGTAATTTAAAAAAAAAGTTGAATTTACCT
>PJRA01000509.1:825251-861001 GCA_016987375.1 Brachionus koreanus | reverse complement strand
AATACTAGCTAAAATTTTATTAATTGCAGATAATGCTCAAATTGATGAAGCTAAAATTGTATGAATCCATGATCATGTAGATTGAAGCCATCGCATAATAATTGTGTTCATATAATCTCAACATATGGCTATGAATATGAATATATATTTTCAAACATAGAGATGTTAAAATCATTTAGTTTGAAAGCTGTAATTATGTATATAAAGAAAAATATCTTATCTCTTATTTATTCAATTTCTGAATAATCATTAAAACTGATAATAAGAGAAAATAATTTCAATTTATTAAGTGCCACCTTTAGTAGCTGTAATCATTTCAGAGGAATTTTTTTCATGGAGAAGAAATTCTATTCAGTAGATTTTATGGCATCCGGCTTTTAAACAGAAGCTATACCAAGACATTCAATTAATTCAGTATTTTATTATCTCACTTAAAATCAAATAAAATTTTAAAAAATTTCAATACACTGACGTTTTTCTTTTATTTTTGGCCAATTTTACATATTTAATTGTATCAGAAATAGATTAAGCAATCACTAGTTTTATATTTTTTTATAAAAACTAAAAAATTTAGATAATTTAAGTTAAAATGAAAAGTTCTAAGTCATTATCTATGGACTATGGACTTTTTAATTTCATTACCAAAAGAGTTAACCTAAACAAATGCTTCTAATATTTACTTCTAAATAATGGTTTATCCTTCTATTATTTCAATTTCTGTTAACTTGAATGGTAATATTTCTGGGCATTAAGCTTAAAATTATGTGGTAATAGTCTTTATTTTCATTTAAAAATGAAATATATTAGCATATATTTTCGATATTGAAAAAGTGTTCTTTTTGTTCTTAACAGATTTTTCATTTTTTGTTTAATCTTTATTGATCTTATTGTTATTAAAAATAAAAAAATTTGGTTAAACTGATAAATATTATGCTTAATCAACCAAGATATTTAAAAAATTGCTTGACAAAAGATTCTTAAAAGATCATCTGAATATAGTATTCAAAGAAAGCGATTTAGCTATATCAAAAATGAACTATTTTGAATTTGAATAAAAAAAGTATCATAAACTATTAGAATTATTTTTCCGAAGGGCTATCAACAAAGCAAAATATGATCAAAAAGCACAAAATGACATTTACTATTAGAAAATATAAATTGTGAAAAAAAATCATCAAATTTATTAACAAAAAAGAAACTATAATCTTTAAAATTAAAGAATTGATATTGGAATAAAAATGTTAAGACTAGTTAGTTTATTTGTTTTGGCTGTTGCAGTCTATGGATCAAGTATGTACGGTGAAGAATATAAAAAAGTTGAAGCAACAACTTATCCAGATGTAGAAATGCCAGAATATCCAATGCCTGATACTTCTTACCAACAACCAGCAGAAAAACCATCCTACAACAAAATGCCTGAATATGGTTATCAACAACAAGCAGAAAAGCCATCGTACAACAAAATGCCTGAATATGGTTATCAAAAACCAGCTGAAAAGCCATCTTACAACAAAATGCCTGAATATGGTTATCAAAAACCAGCTGAAAAGCCATGGTACAACAAAATGCCTGAATATGGTTATCAAAAACCAGCTGAAAAGCCATCTTACAACAAAATGCCTGAATATGGTTATCAAAAACCAGCTGAAAAGCCATCTTACAACAAAATGCCTCAATATGGTTACCAACAACAAGGTGAAAAACCATATAAACAAAAAGCTTATGCCTCAATGCCATATGCACCAAAACCACGTAATTTTTATTTTTTATTAATTGCACACAAACTAATTCTCAATATTTAAAACTGTTTAGAAAAATTATTTTTATTTAATTTTTTGTCTAATTTTAAGCCAAATGCGATGCTTCAGTTGATTATACTCGTGTTCCAGGTTCATGTTCTAGTTTTAGAAGATGTTCAAATGGTTACTTGTACATTTTGAGATGCCCATACAACACTGTTTGGGATAACAAGCTTAAAACCTGTGCTAGACCAGAACAAGTTCCAGCTCCATGTGGAACCAAAAAGTATTCTTATCCAACTTACCAAAAACAAGCTTATCCAACACCATCTGCATATCCAACTTATCAAACTGAAGCTTACTCATCTGATAATAATAACTATGAACAAGCTAAATCTTACAATACCTATGAATCCGCTCCTGCAGCACCAGCTAAATATGAGCCAACATATTCAGCATATTGAAAATTTAATTCTAGTATTTTTAGAATAAAGTTTTTATGATTATTCATTTTTTTTTATCTTTTATTTTCATTTTTTTGTAATTTTTTTAAATTTTTTTTCTTAAATTATTTAAAAATTTAAGTTTTTTTCGTTAAGAAAATTATACAATTTTTCCCATTTTTTAATTGGTTCTCTTTTAAATCATTTTATTCAATTTATTTGAAATCTCTTAAATTTTTTTGCAAAAATTTTATCCAAGACTACAATTATAATGCAACCAAGTTTGTTTCTATCAATACTTATAATTGGTGTTGCTTGTGATTTTAAGATTCGATTAGGACCAATAAATCGAGCAATTCAGACTATTATTCGTCATAAAGATCTTTTAATTGGAATTAGACTTATAGATGTGCTTCTTTTCTTTACTAGATTAATATGTTTGTTGTTAGTTTTTTATCATTTGATCAAACTTTTTCGTTTTATTATCTTACAACGATGATTTTTTCATGTCAATTCTAAAATAAAAAATTAAGACAAAAAAATACACTTGATTTAAAATTATAATTTAAATTTCACTTTCAAAATAAATTTTTATCCTCGCTCAGGCTTTTTTTTTTTAATTTTAGAATGGAAACCAATGTTCAGCAGCGCAAAGTTCAATCAAATGATGGTGAAACAAGTATTCCTATGTTCAATCAAACTATGGCACAGACTGTGGGCGCCTTTGTGTTCAATTCAGGCCGAGAAAAAATGCAAAAGACTCTTAACATTTATTCCCACATTGACTATTTGAGACCTTACTTTGACGTCGAGCCAAAAGACGTTCTAAACAGACTTGTCTACTCATTGGTACCATTCAAAAATAATAATTTAACCACTGAACTTTATGGTCCTCTCATGATACTGTTTACTTTATGCGCTATTCTTATTTATCAAATGAAAGTAGCTAATCACTCAATTCAAGACGGAACTCTTATAGGCACCGCTTTTTTTGTTTGCTTTACTTATTGGATTGCTCTTAGTTTTTTGGCATCATCAACATCTTTCATATGCTATTCAAGTATTAGTCTTTTCAACTATTTAAGTTTAATAGTAAGAGTTAAATTTTCTTAGTTAAAAAAAAAGCTTTTTTGTTGTCTTAAAGGGCTATTCTTTATTTAGTTTTTGTGTTGTTTTGTTCATTGGCACATTTATACACACGTCTTATGATCATTTTATATTCTATGCTCTATGGTTGCTGCTTGGCGGTGCATCTGGTCTAAAACTGGCCAATATTACTTTTTCCAATACCCCGCATCCCACTTATAAAATTGGTTTATCAGCTGGAATTTTTTTAATTCACATGTTCTTTTTGCTGTATATTCATTTTGCTTATCACGAATTGGCTGAAGGTACCAGTAAGATAAAAGTGAAAAACAGAAAATAATTTTTTTTTATCTAGAGATATCTCATGCTTTATTTGAAAAAGAAAAATTGAACGATCCGGTAAAATTAGCCGACTCAGTAACACAAGCAGTCAAAAGTCTCAATAAACGACTTGCGAATGGAATTTTAGAAAATGTTGGACAAAATAAAACAATTTGATTTCAAAATTAAAATTGAATAATTATTTATCATTTAGACTTATTTTTGTTTTTGTTTTTTTGTTTTAAATTGAATCAAAAATTCAAAATTTCAATTATTTTTCTGATCGAAAATTGGAAAAAATATTTAAAAAAATTTTTTATTTATTTGAAAATTTATGTGTCTTTTACTATTTCAGTCCTCCAATTTTATATCTTTCTTCAAACATTAAAATTTATTTTAGACTGTGGACAACCATAGCTCATACAGGGAATTAAGTATAAAATTTTTTTTATTTTCATGTAGAAAATATTCAAAAATTAAAACATTAATTGAAGTTTAATTTGATTTTAAAATTAAAAAAAAATTTAAGATTTTGTTTAGCTAGTTAGAATAAGTAGTAAAAACATTAAGAAAAATCTTAGACCAGTTGGTTAAAAAAAATTAGATTTTATTATCATTAAAAAATGAAATTTGTTTTTTTTTCATTATTAAAATCATTAATCATCATATTAAAAAACTAATTTTACATTTTCTATCGAAAATTAAATAAATGTTTTGTTCTAAATTCAATTTTGTTGTTCAAGTCAAAAGACTAATTTTTTTTTTAAAAAGTCAGTATTAATTACATTTATTTTAATTTTAAATTTTAATCTAATAATAAAATGTCAAAATAAATAATATTAAATTATTCAATAAAATTAAAGAATTTTTTTCTTTTTTAAAGTTTTTATTTTTTATAAAACTCAAAAAAAAGTTTAAAAGTCAAGTCAAAAGACTTTTTTTCAAAAGATTTCATGAAGACTTTTTTTTTGACTTTTGCACAAATCTGAAAAAATAAAATTTGTCTCTAAATGTTTTTATTTATTAAAGTTTCATCAAAAAAAATATTTATAGAGTCTGTTCAGAAAAGAGTGTTTTATAGTTAGCCATAGTGTATTTTGCAGACATTTTGCACATTAGAAGACTTTATCTATTGATATAACTATAAATGTTACATTAACAGAACTTGTTAAGTCTTTAGGTATTAACTTCTATTCTATTTCTTTATTTTGAACCAAATTTCACAAAACAAGTGTTTTCAGGCGGACCCGGACACGTACCCAGATTTATGATATTTCACAGCTTTTATGAATTAAATATCAAAATTAGAAAAAAATTTTAGTACCTTTTAAAAGATATTAATTTAGAAGATTTTAATTTTTAAGATATTAGTTTTTTTTCTTTTTCTAGAATCGAAACGGGATCAAAACATTGAAAAAAAAATTCAGTTGTCACAACCACTTGACTGTTGAATTTTGCATTTTTAATTAAGTTAATATTATTTCAAATTCAAGATTTTACTGAGACATACATAAGAGAATGGAATACCAAAGAGGATACCTGTTGGCAGAGCGAAAAAAAAATTTTAATTTGATTTAGAAAAAAAAAAATTGTTACAAAGAATTATTTTTTTAAGTTATTTGTTATTTGTTGCGAAAAGAAAATTCTTAATGATTAAATTTTAATTTTGATAATAAATTTTATGCCAAATTCTGATTAATTTGATGATGAAAATATTTATACTTTTAATTCCTTTTAGTTATATGCCTTTGTAGTGAATATTTTGTTTTTTTTTCAAAATTTTAGAATTAGAGGATGAACGAAGAGCAAAAATGTATTAAAAAACGTCATTTAGTTAAATCAAACTAATGAGTTTAGATGGACAATATATTAATAAGTTATTTATGTCTAAATTAAAAATTTCATTGAAGAATAAAAGCTCTATCTTCACTAAAAATCACTGGAAATAATTAAATTTAGCCTATTTTAATATTTATTTTACGACCGCACATTCAATAAGTTTTACTGATCTACTAAGTGCATTCGACATCCCTAAAAGATTTTGATAATTATAAGAAAAAAAAATTAAATTTTATTTTGCTTGTCTATTTTACTGAATTAAAATTTTTTTTCTTATTAAAAATTGATCTTGGTAAATAAAACATCATATTTTATCAATTAGACTGATAATTTTAAGAAAAAAAGTTAAACTAGTTTTGAAAATTAAAAAAATTTGAATTATTAAATTATTTAAAGCACATTTGAAAATTATTTCTTAAATTAGAAAATGAATAAACAAGGTTCAAAAAAGCCCAGTGAGGAATGGCCGGACATTTTGAATCCTCAAATTCTTTACGTAATAAAAGAGGAACTAAAATTCAACAAAATGACGCCGGTACAAAGTGTTGTCATTCCGATATTTAGCCAACAACATAAAGATGTAGTTGTCGAGGCAGTTACTGGTTCAGGCAAAACTCTTTCATTTGTAGTTCCTATAATCGAAATTCTTCTCAAAAGAAATAAAAATGAAAAATTGAAAAAACATGACATTGGTGCCCTAATCATAAGTCCAACTCGCGAACTAGCACAACAAATTTACGAAGTAGTAAATGCTTTCATTTCTAGTATAGGAATTTTCACGAGTATTTTGTTTGTCGGTGGAAACAGTGTCAGCGAGGATTTGAAAAATTTTGAGTCAAATGGCGCAAACATTATTGTTGCTACTGTAGGTCGATTTGATGATCTACTTACTAGACAAAATTCTGGATTACTAAGAAAGCATCTAAAAAGTCTTGAGGTTTTGATAATGGATGAGGCAGATCGTTTATTAGATATGGGATTTAAAGAAGGCTTAGAAAGTATTCTGAAATATTTGCCCAAGCAACGAAGAACAGGTCTGTTTTCTGCCACACAGACCGATCAAATAGATAAACTTATTCGAGCTGGACTTAGAAATCCTTGTAATATTCAAGTTAGACAAAAAGTGAATACACAAAAAACTCCGCTTGCTCTTAAAAATTATTATTCAATCGTTCAACCAGAGCATAAGTTTCATCTACTTGTTGAATTCCTAAAAATGAAAAAATCTCAAAAGCACATTGTTTTTATGAATAGTTGTGCTTCAGTTCAGTATTTTGCTCAATTACTTCGAATGTAAGTATACATATTTTTAGGTTCTGTGAAATTTAGTACAAAAGAACAGAACAAAAAGTAAAAACTCTTATAACTTTTTTCCTAGAGGGTGAAAATTGGTTCTGTAAATGCAACATAGTGCAACATTCATCAATTTTTTTTTTTGAAAATTATTGAATTTCTCTTGCTAATAAATTTTCATTGTATTTGAATGTGGTGCATTTTGCAGATAGTTTAGGACTTTGAGAAATGATGCAACTATGTTTATTACACTAAGCTGCATTTACAGAACCAATTTTCAACCTTTGAGAAAAAATTTATAAGAGTTTTTTCTTTTTGTTATGTTCTTTCGTACTAAATATCACAGAACCCATTTTTAGCGTTTTTTTCTTCCTCATCAGAATCCAGATTTCTTTATTCTTAATTATTTTATTTATAGCATTGAAAATTTTTAAATTATCTTTCTTCAAAAGACGATTTCTAAGAAATTGCCTAACTTTACAAAAACATAAAAACCTAGGACAAACAATTTAGTCTTTTTTCTAATTATATTTTAAAAGAAGTCATTTGATTTGACTTGAATTTTTTTTTGAATTTTGAAATGGTTTTAACTCAAAATAAAACTTAAATGTACTTGAAGCAGAAGTTCTTATTTCTTCGGAATCCAATATCAGGCTATTTTTGTTTTTGATTCCAGCTATTTTGTATTCCATCAACGTAATTTTTAACCAAAATTTCTTTTTTTTAAGTTAAATTAGATGTAAGAAATTACCAAATTGCAATAAATCAAATTTAACTAGAAATTGAATAACAATATAAAAAAATTTAAGCAAACTTAAAATGTTTAAACATCAGAGTTTAATAAAAATATTCATTTTTTAAGTTTTTTTTTTCAATCAGAAATCTAAAATTAAAAAACATTAAAATTAATTGATTTTTGTGGAAAAATATGCTTATTTTCATCGAATAAAAGGCAAAATAATAAGATAACGCCAAAGGGCGAGCCGAGCATTGAGTTTTAAATAAAAAAAAAACAAATTGCTACATAAATCTATAATTTTTTAAATATATAAGATTGTTAAATAATTTTGTTCAGTTCAATTAATCACTTATAATTTTTAAGCTTTAAAATTTCTAACTTTTTGAACAAAATTAGTGTTTTCATCTAAATAGCCCTTTTAAGTCGAATTTTTTTTTATTTTTTTTAAATTGATTGATAATTTTATCACACATAAAATTTAAAGAACACACTAAATCTGCTCTTCACCTGTAGATACTTAAAAAATTATAAATTTGCTTTGATCTCCCAAACTGTCATTAAAAATATTTTCATTAATATTTTTCTAACAACTAACGTTCTTTATCCAAATCGATTTAGTTCAACTAATATTTTTGTATTGAAAGTTTTATAATATTTCATTTTTTACTTAAAGATTTGACATTAATTTACATTTTTTCAGTCGAGAAATGCTTATATATATTTAAAATTTAGATTTCATTTCTTGAAAATCAGCTTTTCTGACTGAAATTTAATTTAAACCATAATGAGATTGAAATAAATTTTAAGTTTCAAGGTCATATAAGAGGCTAGTGGCCATGCCTCAAAAAACTAATTAACATTTCATTTATTAAAAATAATTATTTATTATAAAAAATTTGCAAAATTGAAAAATAATTTTTTTTATTTTATTGTTAAGTAAATAAATTTAAATTTGGAAAAAATTTCAATAAAAATTTTAGATTTTTTTTTTATCTAAATCTAAATGTTTTTTAAATTTTTAAGATTTCTAAAAGAGATTCAAATTTTGTCACTACATCGTAAAATAAAAGATAAAAGAACAGATGTATTTAACAAATTTAAAAAAATGCAGAAGTATATTAATCTTAGTTATTTTCAAAAACAATAAATCCAATATTTTTGCATTAAAAGAGGTGTTCTTATTTGTACTGATTTATTATCACGAGGCATTGATATTGAAGATGTTGACTGGGTCGTTCAATTCGACCCGCCAAACACAACCACTTCATTTGTTCATCGATGTGGCCGAACCGCTAGATCAAATCGTGAAGGAAATGCAATTGTTTTTCTTTTGCCAAACGAGGATTCATTTGTCAAGTTTATTCAACTAAATCAACAGGTTCCATTACAGGAATACTCAGAGTTTAAACCGATTCACACAAAAAATTTCCAAGACTGCCTCAAAAAAATTCATTTAGCAGCAAGTAAAGAACGAGAATTGTACGAAAAAGGAAAAATTGCTTTTGTTTCGTTTGTACGAGCCTACACAAAGCATGAATGTAGCCATATTTTTCAGGTAAAAGAGCTCGATTTGATTCAACTTGGCAAAGGGTTCGGTTTACTTCATCTACCCAAAATGCCTGAAATCGGCAAAGAACGACATCAGGAAACTAGTCCATTTTTTGACATAGACGTCTCAACCATAAAGTACAAAAACAAGGAAAAAGAGAAACAAAGGATCGAAAATTTGCAAAAACCAAAAATTAAAAAAATTAAATTAGAGAAAAACAAGCCATGGTCAAATAAAAAAGAAGTAAAGCTAAAGAAAGACATAAGAAAGAAAAAAAAAGACTTGACAGACAAAAAGCGTAAATTAGAGCAACTCAGTCAAGAAGACTTAAATGAACTAAACCAAGATTTTAAGCTTTTGAAAAAATTTAAAAAAAACAAAGATCAAGATGAAATTTTAGAATAAAATATTTTATTTAAAAAAATCTCATTTTCCAAATATTAATTTATTTAATAGATCTTTTGAACCAGGAGAGCAAGTCAAATAATGAACTTACATTATTTCCTAAAATAATAAAATATCTGGGATAATTAAGACTTCCGATAAATTTAGATAAAAACTTCTGTACATTTTGAAAATCTAATTTTTTTTACTTTTCCAAAAGCTTATCACCATGCTGATCACCAATTTCCAAGAATTTCAAGAGCTTTTAGAGAATGTGCAAAAATTTTAAGATATTTAGATTAAAAAATTATCTTTTGACGGTTGGATCATTTGAAAATTAGAAGTATGTGAAAATTTAAATTAATTTTTACTATCAAATTTTAGAATTTTTGAGGAAAAAAACTCAAGTACTAATTCTACATCAAAATAAAAAATTAAAAAAACACAGGGTTCAAACATATTTTTGGAATTTTGAAATTATCTGCAAAAATAATGATGTGTTGTACATCGGTGTTTTAAAATTGCGATTCAGCTGGAGGTTAAGTTTTTAAAAAAACTTAAAATATTGGAAAAAGCATACAGTGAAAACCCAATATTTTGTTACTCTCTTACTCAAATTCGCACAAGAAAAATTTCTTAAAAATACAAATGATTTTTTAACAGAAGTTCTTATTCAAAAATGTTGACAAGTATTCATACAGGGCTTTACCCTTTCTAATTCGTTCAACGTTTTTATTGAGGCCTTAAGCATTCCTTGTATGACTAATTTATTTTCTGAGTAGCAAACGGATAAATAGAAAAGTTTTAGGAAAACTGTTTTGTTAAATAAACTTTTTTCATTATTTGCCAAATTCAAAAAATTCAATATGATTAAAAATACAAAAAATAAACTTTTTTTTATAAATAAGAAGTTTAATATGAAAAAAATTTAATGCTCTAAATTTTCAATATAAGAATTTCTTTTATGAATTTTTTTATTCATTTAATCATTTATTTGAATTAAAAAAATATGTATACAGTATTAAGTAATTCACAGACATAGTACTGTAAACTATGGTATTTTCATCAATTTTACCATTTATATTTATTCAATAAACTAAACTAAATTAAATGAAAACAAAAAAAAATAAAAATAAATTGAACTAAAACTTAAAATTTGATTCTAAAATCTAACAATGACATTAGCAAAAATCATGACAATAAAAAAAACATCTCATGTCAAAGTATCAAAATAAAGTCAAATATAGAATCTCGAAATTTTTCATGTATTTCCATGGAAACCAAAAAAATTAGTCATTTTAAACAACAAAAAAACTAAAATAGAATTTTCAAAATTTAAAATGACCGATCTTTCCTTTGACATCAAGTCATTAGAAACTTTACTTCGAGATCAAAAGGATGAATCAAGTGACGAAGAAGACCAAGTATTTTTCTAAAAAATTTAGTCCAGACAATGCCTGATTTTGTGATTCTAGCCGGTCAAAAATTTATCCGCTAAACTAGGACCTGGAAGCATCGGCCCAAAAAAGAAAGAGTCTAGTGAAAGTCAAGAAAAGAGCAATTTGTATGCTAAGAAGCAGTGCAAAGATATATGGGATGAGGATGAGGTCGAGGCGGGCGCCGAGTACGACACAACTGACGATCCTCGTATTCAACCAGAATATCAGATTTTGTTCAAACAGAAATTGTCTTCTGAAGAGTTATTTCTTCAAATGGGAAATAAAACTCCGGCAACGTCTAGTTGTGAGGACATGGTCGTAAAAATTGAATTGCCAGGGGTTGAGAAAGTTAGTGAAATTGATATAAATACTTATGATAAATTTCTCGACTGCAGAACTTCTAAATAGTAATAATTTTAATTTTTGATTCAATTTGTCATCAAATTAATTTGTTTTTTTTTTCTTTGTGTTTAAGTCGTTTAGGCCTTCATTTACCACATGCAATAAATGCAAAAACTAGCAATGCTAAATGGGATGCAAAAAATTCTGTCCTAATTGTAACAATGACCATGAATCGTGAATACGATTTTGTCAACTTTTAACTTTAAATAAAATTAAAATTTTTGTAAAGAATAAATTTTTTAAATCAATATTTTCACAATCAACAATTTTATTCTTGTTTTTTTTTTTTTTTAAATTTTAAAATATTTTTAAAAAAGATTTTTTAGCTAAAAAAAATTAGAAAAATAAACAAAAATAGCTGAAAATTTCTTTTAAATACTTAAATATTTACATGTAATTAAGAAAATTTTTTGGTTTTTTATTATCAGAGCAGCACACAGAAAAATATGCAATTCGTATGTAATGATGATGACGATGAAGTGAAGCACATGATGATGAAGTTATCAATTAGATAAAAAAAATTAAGCTAATTTTTTATACATTTATTTGTAAATCATAGATATAAACTGCTTTTTTTTGAGCAACAAGATAAAAATAATAAAAAAAATGGTGTAAAGTATTTAGTTAACTGAGCTGAATTTTAATGTATCTATGACAGAAATAATCGATAATTTTAAATCTTGCCAATTTTTGTGCTTTTAATGCAATATACTAAAAATATTAGAGTTTTTAAAACATTTTTTTTAATTTTTGAAAGTCTAGGCATTTATTTTCGAAGTGATTTAAAATGGACAAACCAAATCAAATATTGTACCACTAAAAACATTTTGGATATGAAAGCTAAAAATTTCAAGAAGTTGAACATTGACTCATTAACACTAGAAGCACCAAGCAATTTTTCACGTTTTTTTAATTCAAAAAATTTATAAAAAAACTATAAAAATTATATAAAGTAATATAATTTTTTAAAGATAACTTTAAAATCAACATAAATCAAAAGAGATATATTCATTTGAAAAATCTATTCTAAAGATAAGAGGATTTAAAAAATTTTTTGGTGCTTCTAGTGTTTAGAATTCTTTAAGCAGCATTAGTAAGACGTCATCTACAGTTAGTCATAATTTCAAGGTGTCCGTTTCTTGATAAAGACAATTTAGAAAACGAAGATACAAAGAAAAGCGACCAAGATCAGTCCTTCACTTCGGAAATATGATTAATCGACAATACTTAAAATTTTCAATTTAACTGAAGATTATACGCATGATATGAAATTATAAATTGATACAAAATTAAAAAATGGTTTAAGTTTTTCTGGTAATTGGGCCTACAATTTGAGAAGGCATAATAAATGGATTTAATTCAATGGATTTATTGGAAAAAAATCATGAATTCCTTGGATGCAACACTTAAAAAAGAATAAGCAAGATTTAGACGAGAGAGAGGAAGCATAGAGCAGATATTTGCACTTAGAAACATCATAAAGCAAAGCCTGGTGTGGAATAGCTTCCTGTATCTTAACTTCATTGACTTCAAGAAAGCCTTTGATAGCATACACAGAGAAGCCTTGTGGGACATATTAAGATCATATGGCTTACCACAGAAAATAGTTAAAATGATAAAACTCTTCTACGAGAAATTCGAGTACATCAATCTGAGAGCTTCAAAGTGTCTATAGAAATCAAAAAGGGGTGTGTTCTCTCTCCGGCACTTTCCCTAACAAAGCTTGAAGAGGTAAGGTAGGAAAACCAGCAATAACATGGAGGTCAATAATCACAAAAGAGACAATCGAAATGAGAATGACATGGAAAGAAGCAAGGGTGAATGCGAAAGATTGACTTGAAATTTAAATATGAAATTTCATACAAAACTTGGAATGTAAAAATTAAAAAATCTTATAGTTTTAGTTCTAAAATCCAAAATTCAAAATTTCTTCTCAATAAGAACAATTGTTGCTGTATTTACTGCTGTAATGTGCAATAAACAATTTCAAAAATAATCAAGACAAATGGCTCAGGAAAGAGTCGAATTTAATGCCAAGGTTTCACAGAACTTTATCCGAAATAGTCGCAAAATTTCAATAAAAATTTTAGAAATTTTTTTTTATCTAAATTTAAATGTTTGTAAAATAAAAGATAAAAGAGCAGATGTTTTTAACAAATTTAAAAAAAATGCAGAAGTATATTAATCTTAGTTATTTTCAAAAACAATAAATCCAATATTTTTGCATTAAAAGAGGTGTTCTTATTTGTACTGATTTATTATCACGAGGCATTGATATTGAAGATGTTGACTGGGTCGTTCAATTCGATCCGTTGGGTATTTACATACTATTACTATTTTTAGTTAAAAAATAACAAACTTTCTAAAATTATTGTTAATAAAATCAAGTATATATCTTTTTTAAATCCGGAATTTTATCATGAATATTTAATTCTTAATCAACATTAAATTTTGTTGCGTCGGATGTTTAGTATTTTTTTAAGAATTCAACTGATACTAATTAAGAATCACTAAAAAGGAAAAGATTTTAATTAAAAAAGTACAAAAACAAAGGAAATTAGCTAATTTCAAACAAACAAATGTAATTAAAAGAAAATCCCACTATTCATTAAATTTAATTCTTTTAACAAATTATACTTTAAATAATTGATTTAGAAATAAAACAAAATCAACAGGGCTTCTTTAAAAAAGAAGCTATTTTGTTTGAGTTTTTATAAATTGCTTTAAAATTATCAATATTAAATACAAAGGTTCAAAAGATTGTTAAAGCCCAAAGGTTTTAACAATAAAAAAAAAAAAAAAAAGATGGTTTGTTTTGAAATTAGAAAAAAATTGTAAATAAGTTTTTAACTCAAAATCAATATAATTTTGATTTCAGCTTTACTTTTACCAAAAAACTTATATGAACAATGTTTCCATTTAAATATTCTCAGAATTTTATAAAACACGATATTTAATCGAATTTTTTATTTATTTTAAGAATGCAAAATTTATATAAGTATTTTTTATTTATCAAAGTTAAAGTCTAGAGTCGACCATAGGCTTTGTATAAAAGCTTATTTAAAGCTAAAAAGCATTAGTTCGTCTTTTACAAAATAAGATTTCTAAATACAGAAAGAAATAGTTTAGAATGCAAATATATGCTATGGAAGTTGCTATTCCTTTGTTTGAATTCTTCAAACTCTTTTTCTTATTACTTTTTCGTGTGTTTAATACACATTTTCTTGATACTCATCCCTATTTCGTTTAGTTTTATGTTTCTAAAGACAAATTATCTAACATGCTTTTTTTTAAATCCCATTTAACGTAGGTTCCTAATTTTTTCAGGAAGTAAGTTAAAGAACCGGAAATCGAGATTAAAAATTGAAATGATTTATTAACAAAATTAACACAAATTAAATAATTATTAAAAAAAATTTCTAAAAATTAATTTAGGCCTAGAGATTAATAATTAGTGTCAAATATTTTTGTGCAGGATTGCTAGATTGACTTTTTGATTTATTCACTTAATTTGGCAATGTGAAATCTTAGTACAAAAACTACAGTACAGAAGGGAAAAACTATATAATTGTCTTTCTAGTTGTGCCAAAATTGTTTTGTAAACAGTAAAATGTTGTACAAGTTTGTACAAGCAATTCTGCAAAAACTATGCAATTTAGTGCAAATTTTAATGATTGGAATGATGTGCATTTTATAGAGAAATAAAGAGTATTTGCAAAATTTAAAAATCTTTTGGTCAAACTTGTACAACATTTTACTGTTTACAAAACAATTTTGGCACAACTAGAAAGACAATTATATAGTTTTTCCCTTCTGTACTGTAGTTTTTGTACTAAGATTTCACATTGCCAAATTAAGTGAATAAATCAAAAAGTCAATCTAGCAATTCTGCACAAAAATATTTGACTCTAATTATTAATCTCTAGGCCTAAATTAATTTTCAAATATTTAATGCCCTTAATTTACTTTCAAATTTTCAGCTGATTTTAAAAATGCAAACATCATAAATTTTTTTTTATTTTAATTGAAGGATAAATTTATTAAAAATAAATGTGTATTAAATAGATTATTTAGGAATTATTATTTATGAAACCTAACCATCAAGATAATAAAGAATTTAGATTTGAATTTTTAGGGTTTTTCTTCTGATAACGAAACGAAATGATCTGACTTGGATTCAAAGGGATCATAGTGCCAAAGTACCCACATTACCTACACACAACAAATATAACCCTTTTTTTATTGCTTTCTTTACAATAATTAAAATTGACACACCCTTTATTTTACATAAGAATAAACACACAGCAGCCTAGAAAATTTTATGCTCTTTCAGAACATACATGGTTTTGAAGAGTTCTGGAATTTAATAGGCCCCTGTTTCTTAACTTCATTGACTTCAAGAAAGCCTTTGATAGCATACACAGAGAAGCCTTGTGGGCCATATTAAGATCATATGGCTTACCACAGAAAATAGTTAACATGATAAAACTCTTCTTATACAAAAGAACAAATACAGAGTCATTAAGTCAATGCATTAAGAACAAAAGACTGTAATTCTTATTATTTTTAAGTTTCTTTTGATCAAAATTAAAAAAATTTAACTTTTTTTTTATATTTTTCAACTAGTTATGAATTTTGCTCTATTTTTTAATCTCTAGAAAATTATTTACAAAAAATATTATTGATTGTTGATTTGTTCAATGATTTGTTCTTTTCCTTAGGAATTTTACAAAAATATCGACTCTTTTTTTGATGCAAAAAATAAACCTATACAAATAATCATACAAAAAATGCAATAATAGGAACCTTAGACTATGATGTTTCAAATGAATACAAAAGTTTTTTTTAATAAAATAATGTTTGGAATATTTAAGGAAATGGTACTTGTTACGAGGAATAAAGCACAATTTAATGAAAAAAACTCCAAATACAAAAGGATAATGAAAAAAATTAGCAATAAAAAAAGATACAACAATAAAAAATAACATTTGTAAATTATCTATATATAAAAAAGATAACGATAATGACATGACATTTTTTAAGCTTGTTCAGTCAATAAATCTTTTTTTTTCTTATTTTAAAAGAATAGATCCGTTTTTTAGAATTAACCTTATACCGTACTATATTTAAAAAAAAAAAAACTAAAAAACTAAAAAAAAAGCTTGGTGTCAAAATCAAAATATCTAAAATTTAAATTTATTTAATATTAAAAATTTTTTTTTCTAAATTTTTAACTTAGTCCCAATTGATTATTATAATCAGAATATTTTCAAGCAGTTTTAGTTTTAAAATATTTAGATTTAATTTTATTTTTAAAAAAATAAATGTCTAACTCGACGTCTAATTCTGCACAATTTTGCTTGGATCTTAGTCGCATATTGAATCTTTATTTAAGTCCAGTGAAAAATTTTACTGGAATTTTATTTAGTTTGCTAAATTCAATTTCATTTTATTATCTGATGAAAAAAAAATGCAATAAAACAGGCTTTTTGTACAAATATTTGTTCATTCGATCAATCGATGAAATGTTATTTTTCATCGCCAACTCATTTTCAGTATTTTACTTTTGTTCAAATGAATGCACAAGTTCGACTAGTTACATAATGCAAATTTGGACAATTTATCTTTATTTCTATGGTTCATTTGTAGCAGTTATGTACTCAACTTTTTTGGATCTACTGGCAACACTTGATCGTTTTTTACAAATCAATTCTTTATTCAAAAAGCTCAATTTCTTCAAGTCAAAATACTATTTTTTCATAGTAACTTCTTCACTAGCTGCATTTTGTCTCGTTTTTTATCTTAACCGAATATTTGAATATAAAATTGTGCTAATAAGTAATGATACTAGTAAATACCAAGTAGCTTTAACAGATTATTATCACTTCGACCAAACAAGCAGACATCTTCGCATTTTAAATGTTTTTATTAGAGATTTTATTTCCACACTATTAATAATGCTATTAAATATTTTAATTTTGTATTCAATGAAAAAAGCTATGAATAGTAAAAAAGTAATTTCTCAGAGTAACAGGGCAAATAGCAAAGAGCGTCAGGTTACTCTAATGGTGCTTTTAAATGGTTTAAAATTCACAATCGGCCATATGCCTATATTTATCTATTATCTCAGAATAAAAGCTTTACAGCAGATTACATGCTTTTACGATTTTGCGCGTTTTATGATCGTTTTTTCCTACTGGGGTGGTTTTTTTTTGTACTTTTTTTTCAATGTTCAGTTTAAACGAACTTTAATGTCGATCATTTGCGGAAAACTGCTCTGCCTCAACAAAATCGAAAACAGTTTTCATTCAACTTTTACTAATGTGAACTAAAAAAATTTGAATAATGCAATGTACTTTCAAGGAAGCAACGAATAACATTCCCCATGCGTTTTGGCAAAATAGTTACGTCGTTTAGTTGAAGTACTTCTAGCTAAAGCTAACTTGTACGTTTTCTTTCCCCCCTCCTCTTCCTTTCCTCTTCGCCAACATTTTCCTTTTCCTTCCTGGATGTTTTTCATTTCTTTTTTTAGGTTTTCTAGTAGTAACTTGGTGTTGGTGGTTTTTAGTTAAAAATTTTTTCAACTAAAAATTTCGATAGATAAAAGAATTGGGTAAAAGAAAAAAATTAAAAATTGGAAAAAATTTTTTTTTTCTCTGCGGCCATCAAGACGATCAACACCAAGTTATGGCGGTCCAGTGGCCGTCACTTGCGGTACCCGGCACTATTTTCTTGAAAATGATTTGGCTTATTCAATCAATGATTTTTAGTACCCTCTCCACTCAGAAAGATAGAAATAAAAAGCGTCAAAGTGAGTTTTAGTTTGAAGTTTTTAATTGCTTTTTTATTTTATTTTAAAAAATTGGTTTAAAGCTAAGAATTTTTAATAAAATTTAAAAAAAATATATTTTATTGTCAAAATTAATTGAAAAAAAGTAACGTACTTTACTTAAAAAGTTGCAACAGAAGCATGGAAAATAGCATACGATTTTTTGCATTCTGCAAACTCATTTATAAAAAAGTTGAGTAAAATTTCAAGTGTATTTGTCATTTCAAAAAAAGAAAACCAAGAATTGATCAACAGTGAATTTATTTTGAAAAATTAAAGCTATATCAACAAATTGGACTTAGATAACCTATTTGAATTGAGCGAAAAAATTAAATTTATTGACTCAAACTAAGATAACTGGGCAAAAATTAAACGCAGTTGTTGCTTTTACTTGAAACCTAATCAATTAAATGCCAATATTGTCACATGATAGCATTATCAGCTAATCAAAATTGTATAAAGATTCCCAATCGCTTTATTATGGTAGCAATTGAACCAAAAAAAAGCTGATAAGATGGATGAGGCAATGAAAGTTTAGAAAAACAGTGTTTTGTAATTTTTTTTAGCTTTGAACGTATTAACTAAAAAAGAGAAGTAATTAAGTAAAAAAAAAATATTTCTTGACGTTTATTAAATAAACTTGACAATTTTTTTTTAACAACTCAGTAATAAAATAGAAAACAGTGGTAATATTTTCTCAAAGTTGGTCAAATTTAAGCATTTTTTCTATTCTTGCATTTTACTTTCAGAGCATTTTTTGTAAAAAATTAAGGGTAAAATATTAAAAAGCCGGCATTGTGAAATTTCGTTCAAAATTTCCAATACAAAAATTAAAAAATCTTATAAATTCTGTTCTAATATACATGAATTTATTATCCAGATGAAACAAAGTGAAACAACTGTTGTTTCACCTATTTTGCAAGTTTGCAAAATCTGTGCAAATTGATTGAGATTTTTTTCAATATTATTATATTGAGTGGAATTTTGCACAAATTGCACAGATTATGCAGACTTGCGCAATAGGTGAAACAACAGTTGTTTCACTTTGTTTCATCTGCAGAACAAATTAATCACTATTGGAACAAGAGTTACAAGATTTTTTACTTTTTGTATTGAAAGTTTTGTATGAAATTTCACAATGTCTAAAAAGTCTATGAAAAAATTAATTTAATTTTATACACTTAAATGGATTTAATAATATAATAATAATAACAAATAAATAGCTATGATGTGAGTGTGAATCAAATGAAGTGAGGTTTTAAACTTACTGTAATAGCTTTCTAAATTAAATTTGTCAATTTGGTTTTTAAAACTATCAATATCTTTTGAGTTTAGAACATTTCTTTGATTTAAGATAATTTTAATGCTAATTTTTATTCGGTCTGATGATTTTCCAATTTACATCACTTGGAAGTTTTTTTCTTTTATTTTTCACTTATATTTTCTGTATTTATTTTTATTGAAATTTGAGCTGACTGTATGAAATTGATTGCTCAAAATTACTTCAGAATTAAAGGACTTCAGGTTTGATTACAATTTATCACCAATTCTCTACCAATTGATGTAACTCACCTAAATGTTTTATTATATCTTTGAAACCATCCAGCTGTCCATCCATCACTAGCAGAAAATGTATTCGTTCAAATGTTTTGATTTTAGATTTTACCATATCGAAGTTCCAGTGCTTTTAATTTTCACTCATAAATGCAAATAATTTTTAAAATTTTCATATTCAATATTTCAATTATTTTGCTGAATTTGAGATGATTCATAAGAAAAAAAATTGAAAAATTATTATCATAAATTTATTCAAATTTTATAATTATACCAATTTTAATTGTTAATAAAAAAAATATTCAAATTATAAAAAATAAAACTTTTTAAGACTAATTCTAGAAAATTGAAAAATAAAAATTTTCTATAAAATTTAAATTTAAAAAAAGAAAAAACATTTATTTTTTTAAATAGCTCGCTTCTTTCTCAAAGTTTTTTTTGGTTTTTCTTCGACCTCAGGATTTACATTCTCATCGTTGTCATCCTTTAACAAAAAATAAAAAAATTCTTAAAAAATAAAGTTTTTATTTCTTTTCAAACCTGAATTTTATTCAAAGTTTCGATTAGATTTGAACTTTTTGCACTAGATTTTGTTTTCTTGCCATTAGTCGATGACACACTACAAGTCGATAATTCAGATGCATTTGAAGATGACGCTTTTATATTCACTTGTCGAGTCGGACGGTCTAAATTAATTTTTTAATTAATGATATATTTTTTCTACTTTTGTCAAGAAAATTACTTCTTAAAGGCTCCAAAATTGGAGATTTGGCAATTATTTCTGTGATTCTATTCAAAGTGCTCTTTTTTTTTGTTTTTGAAACTTTGGACACCTCATTCAGATCATCCACTTCCATTTCTTCCTCTTTATCAACAGATTTTTTAGATTTTTTATTCTTAGTATCTTTTTGCGATTCGTCATGGCTACTTTGAGCATCCACAGACTTTTTAGTCTTCTTAATCGAGTCTCGATCCTTTTTTTTATCTTTTGTTTTTTCGCCTGCCTCGTCAACTGAGTGTTTTTTTTTGGTTTTGCTAATGGAACTCTTTTTTTTGCTCATCTCACCAACTTCGCCATTCTCGGACAAAATGCTTAATTTACTGCCCGATCTCGATATTTTTTTGATAGACGTTCCAGATTTTGACTTTTTCATTTTAACAGGTTTCTCTTCAGCCGCCATTGGTTCGTCTATCGGCTCTTGATTTATTGATTTTTTCGTATGTAAAATTGGTGGCAAAGACGCAGTTTCATGTTGATTAATGCAAGCATTTTCAGCCTCTAATTTGGCTATTTGTGCCTGGTATTGTTGAATCAGGGTTTCTTTTTCTTTTTGCTGTTCAGCCTCGAACTGAATTCGTTCAATTTTGTTGTCTTTAAATTGAATGTCGTTCTTAAGCTTTTCGATTTCAGAGTTTTTTTCCTCAATTGTTTGCTTAATTTCGTCGATTTCGATCTGAATTTGCATTTTGGATTCCTCGAGACGTTCGTAGGCCAGCTTCTTAGCCTCTAGCTCATTTCTATAAACGTCGCATTGGTCTTTAATGGTCTTTTTTTCTTTTTCCGAGTCAGACTTTAATTTCAAAAATTTAGAGTTAAAGTCTTCTAAAGTTTTGAAATTTTCATTGGCTTCAGCTTCTAGTTGCGATACTTTATCCTTGAGTTTGACAACTTGCTGACTAGTTTCATTAAGTTTCTCCTCTTTCTCATTTAGTAGAGATTGCAAATTTTTGGAGTTAGCTTCAGCCAGTTTTAATTGAGATCTGAGCTCATTTTGTATTTGCTTTGACTCGGACTCCAATTGACGGAAACATTCAATTTGATTGCCGAGCTCTTTTTTTAAATTTTCATTTTCATTTGACTTGAGGTCCATTTGTTCGTTTAGCGACTCATATTCATGGTTCATCATGCTCAGATCTTTTTTGTAACTGTACATTTGATCAAAAAATGCATTATCGGCCTTGATGAATATTGATTTAATTTAAAATACATTTTTTAAAATCAAAATCTGGAGGATTTTTTCTAACTCATTATTTTATCTATTCTCTGTTACTTTTTATTCCATGTAAATTTTGCAGCAAAAATAAATCAATTTTAGTATTTTTTTATTTTAGATTTTTTATTGAAAAAAAAATTCTGAAAAAATATTAAATTTTTTTAACTAAATGTAACATAGATGTGACATAAGCACCGAAAAAATGGTAATTTGAATTTCAGAACAAAAAAAGGGCAAAAAAAAATTTTAATAAACTTTTTTACTCTAATTTTAAAATTTGTTCTCCAAATAGTATCACCAAAATTTAGAATGTGCAAAAATTCTGCAACTCGCATTAAGAATTTACCAAAATTAAATTTTTCCGGCTTAAGTTTTGAGCGATACAAACAATTTGTAGAACAAGTTTTAGACTCAGAGAAAAGTTTATTTTTTGAATTTTTGTTTTTGTTTTTTTTTTCTGAAATTCACATTGCAAAAAAATATATCCGTCTTGAGTTTTAAATTTAATTAAATAAAATTTCTAATGATTTTATTGTTCTGAGCAAAATTATTTAACTATATTTTAACTTAATTAAATCTAACTTAAAAAAATTAATTTAAAAAAAGAAAGTTTGGTCATCAAAGTTTATCTTCTGTTCAAAAATATTTATGTCTAAAAAATGATTCAAATTAAAGAAATTTATCGATTTTTTTTCTTCTTTTAGAAACAAGAAAATACATGCTTTACATGACAAACGACTGGTGAATTTTCTTTCGAGAAAAGCAACTCAAATAAAGTAAAATTTTTGACTCAAATACTCGCAATTTTCTTCTTTTGTATTTGATGAAATACGGTAATTTTTGTCTAAATCCAAAATTTAAGTCATTATTGGAAAAAAGACCTATCTGAATTAATATTAATTAAATAAGAAATATGTCTAATGGAAGGTGAAAAATGCTTAAATTAAGAAGGGTAAAAGATTGGCTTAAACGTTGCTCAAAGGAAGAAAGTGTCATGTAAACCATCCATTCATTTTCTATTAGGATGTCCTGCGTACTGATGTTGAGAGCAATCTCAAGCGTAATACTGGCACATCAGGAAAAGTTAGGCTTTTGAGTGTTGAATACAAAAGTTCTTTTTTGTCTCATAAGAATTATACAAGAATATAATTTTGATTATTTTATTCAAAATTGATGACATTTAAATTTGATTTTTTTATCTGAAAAAAAAGAGTGCACTTATTTTCACGTAAATTACGTGTGTCAATTATCTTTTATTTTCACGCAAGTGTAAAATATAAAAGAAAATTTATTTTAAAAAATTCTATCATATAAAGCATATCAAACATGAAGCTACTCAAAAAAACTTGAAACCAAATATACACTAGTGCCTATTGAATTTACTTAAATCTAAAACAAAACATTGAAAAACCTTATCTAATTTGTTAAAACTCAATCTAAACACATGCTATCCAATTTTTCGAGACCAAATTTTCGAAGCATTTGACGACTTTTTGCAAGTATTTAATGACAGTCGATTAAACAGTCGTTCCAATAATTGTGATAAAAAGTTTATCATTTGTGGTTCTTGTAATTTTAATTTACATTTGAAATGTGTTAATTTGGAAATGTTCTAATTGTTCTTAAATACTTGTTAATCTCTTTTTTAATTATTTTTTTTAAATGCGTGAAAATAAATATTTTAATAAAACGCTCACGTATCTTACGTGTTTTAATTTTTTATTTATTTTCAGGTAACTTACGTGAAAATAAACGTATTCAAAAAAAATTTATAAATACTTATATTTTTTACTTTGTTGATGATTAAAAAAAAAATTATTAATTTCTAAAAATATTTCTTATTAATTAAAAAATAAAAGTGTCAAAGGGTATTTTTCATGTCATAGACATTAATCTGTTGATGGATTCTCCCTGTTATGCGAAAAAAATATTAACAAGTTTCTATCTAAATGTAAAGTTAAATAGAGAGCTGTACTGGCAAACAAGTCCCGATTTGATTTGAAACATGCTTCGCAAAGGATAACTAAAATAGTTTTGGGATGAATTTCATCAAACAGATCCTTAAAACAGCCCTGTTTTGAACACTTGAATATTTCCTTTTGTAAAATGACATTGGCAAAATAAAAATAAGAATGTAAGCTTATATTTTAACAAAAAATGACTAGAAAAATTGTAAAATCTGAAAAAAAAGAACTTATTTTGCATTTTGACAAATGTCAAACTATAAAATTAAAGCAAATTAATTAAATATTTGATATAACCCAGGTTGAGCTTTCTCTATTTTTTAAAAATGTTTGACTTTAATAATAAATACGCTAATTCCTATTTTATATTTAAAATAATTAAAAAAACAAAAATTTTCTTTGATTGCTTTTAAACTAGATGTTAAGTCACACATAAATATTTTTTAAGCTTTAGATTATCTTTGAGATAAATGGCAAGATCTCATGTAATTATTAATTGACTAAAGTTAGATTTTTTAAATAAAATTTATATAAATGCAAGTTAAATGCAACTTACATCGATTCCAATTGATTTTTTCTTAATAGAATCAGTTTGCATTGAAGTATTAATTGCAGGTGACAAAATGCTTGTTTGAATTTGCATGGATTGATTTGCCTTGTATGCTAAGCTTACGTTATTTTTAATTTGAATATCATCATCATATTCCATTAAATTTGCATCTTCATTAGCCTCTGATTGATCAAAACCAGTATGACTAAGCTTGCGTTTTATTGAGCGATCATTATGACCATAGGAAACACTTTTATTCACCGATTCTTCCTTTAGTCTATTTATTTCACATTTTAACTGTTTAATTAACTCTTCATTTTCAGCTAGCTGTGCATCTAAAGATTTTTTTAACTCATCCAATTTGACTTTATTTTTTCTCTCATTGACTTGTTCGATAAAATTTATTCTCTCTGTCAAATCTCGGTCAATTCTAAGTTTGTAATTTTCCATTTCTTTTTGAAAATAGGCTTCTGTATCTTCTACTTTTTTAGACCATTTGGTCACCAATTGATTTCTCAACTCAGCCTCAAATTTTGTTGCTTCTCGTTTATTTTTTATTATATGACTCTTTAAGTTATCAATTATTTGACATAGTTCACTATTGGATAGCTTTTGAAGTTTTGAAACATCAGCTGTGTTTTTTACTATGGCCAAGGAAGTATCGTTTAATAAATTACTCAAGTTGGATTCATTTATTGTTTTTTGAATCGTTGCTGAGGTTTTGTCCACTTTTTTTCCACTTTTTAGAACACTTTTAGGTGTTTTTGGATTGATTCGAGTCGACTCGGCTTTTCTAATTGCAGAATGGTTAACTGTGATGTTTGTAGTGGTAGTGGTATTTTTTGTTGTTTCGACAGTCATTTCTGTTTCTTCGATTTCAGTTTCTTCAACTTCAGTTTCCTCTTCAGTTTCTTCGATAGTTTCATCGTCCTCATCATCATCTTCTTCATCTTCAGATTCTTCTTGACTTTCTTCTTCCATAGTTGTTTCATTGACAGTAGAACTAGTTTTTTGTAAACGTGACTTGGTGGCACTCTCTTCTATTTCGGTCTCCTCTTCAGTTTCTTCCTCTTCTTCATCCTCCTCGCTGCTACTTCCAGATTCTCCACTCTGATCTTCAGAATCCCCGCTTTCTTCTTCACTTTCCCGACAAGTCTCTTCGATTTCGGTCTCTGTTTCGTCATTATCATCTTCTGAATCTTCTTCGTCTTCTTCACCACTTTCTTCTTCTGTCTCTTCTTCAGAGTCAGACGCATGTTTGGTCTTATTTTGATCCGTCTCCCATGCTACTGTTAGACGATTGTTTTCATCTAATTTTTCAGGCTCTAATTTGTAAAGTATTTTTTCTTCGTCATTAAGGCCAATTTGAATTTGATTTGCGATTGATGAAAATTTGAGCACATTTACATTTTCGTCAAAGAAATTAACTGATGGATTTAGATTTACGATCATCCTGACCAAGCCTCGGCCCTCAAAATACGCTTGAAACAGCCGGGTTAATTTATTCACTCTATATGGTACCTGCAATTGGGTCCCTTTACTTTAATGGAAAAAAAAATTAAATTTTAAAATATTTATTAGGTCGAGTGATAAAATTTTGCATTTTTTTAAAATGTTTTATTTTTTAATTTTAATTCTAAATTAAATGTTATAAAAAATGATTTGTCTAACTCTTTTTTTATTTAATTCTAAAAAAATTTTTTAAATGATAACTTAAAGTGAAAATTTAGAAATTTTGGTACTGATATATCATTATTTACAGTCGAACCTTACTATAACGATCCGCGATGTAACGATTTTTATCATAATACGATCAAACTTCAAATAACCAATTTTTTATAATACCTTTACATAGGAAAAAAATTTGATATTACGATGTGCGATATAGCGATTTCTCTTTAATACGATTAAAAAATAAAAAACACTTAGCCGAAATGTATACAAATACATCTTTGTATAACGATTTTGTTATTTCCTATAGTCAAAAAAAAAGAAAAAAGACTTGTTACGATTAAAAATTAAAAAAAAATAGGAGATAAAATTATATATATGTGCTAATTAATTTTAATTGATTGTTTATATTTTTGCTTATGATAAAAAAACCTATTTAAATAAAAAAAAATAAAAGAAAAACAATATCAAACATTAACGTTTAAATTAGAAAATTCAATTCATCAAAATAAAATTGATAAACAAACTTTAATCAATGATTTTTTTGAAATTTAATTAAATTTTTGTTTTTTTTATCCGTTACCATATTGTTTTTTTTTAAATTTTAATCTTAAATATTTTTTGTGTAATTTTTAGTCAATAAAACTTTAAAAAAAATAACTAAAATCATTTTGAATTTTTTATTTTTTTCCCATCCTTATACATGTAAATGGGAATATGTGATGAGAAGGGAACATTTTTAACCAGCTCAATAACTCGTGAAAAAGGACGCTTTGATTAAAAGTTGATATTTGATGTGTTAAGTAGAATTTTTAAGGCGTAATACACTTTGGTTCTTGACGGTAGAGAGACAAATTGACAATAGAAGGCAAAGAAGAAGAAGAGCTAGAAACAAAAAGGAGAGGCGTCTGCTTAGAAAATTAAGGGTCAAAGCCAAACTATCAGCCCAGACAAATCCGATCCTACCGTTTTTTTACTTCTTATTCATTTGATCATTTAATTTAAATAAAAAAAAATATATTTATAAATTAATTCATAGACATAGTACTATAACAATGGTGTATGCCATCAATTATGCCATTTATATTTATTCAATAAACTAAACTAAACTTAAAAAACGCAAAATTTTTTGACTCATCCTATTATTATTAATTAATTTTGAATAGATTTTTGTTTTTCAATAATTCGATAAGAGTTTTTTTACTAAGTTTAAATTAATTAGAATTAAAAGTAAAAAAAAAGCGCTTTAATAAAAAATTATTAATTTTCTAAACAAATCACCAATTGCTCTGGATAAAACTAACGTAATACAAAAATTTAATTTGAATCTTAAGTGGCCACATTAAAAAAAGCAGGATAAAAAATGGCATTGTGAAATTTCATACAAAACCTGACCAATACAAAAAGTAAAAAATCGTATAACTTTTGTTCTAATAGTTATAAATAATAGTCATAATTAGAACAAAAGTTATAAGATTTTTTACTTTTTGTATTGGTCAAGTTTTGTATGAAATTTCACAATGACATAAAAAATTCAAAAATTTAAAAAGTGCCAGTATATAGTAAAGAATATGTTTTTTGGACACCTAGTTATCGTACCTGCTTTGAACAATGATGAAAAATTAACTTCGATTTGTAGATTCTAAATTATCAATTAATTAAACCAAAAACTAACAAATTCCAGTATTCCAGTAAGCATGCTTACAGTCTTGTTTTAATTAAAGTAGCAAATCTCTTTAGGAATTTTATTATACAAATTTTTTTTTCTAAACTAGCTAATCAAACAATTCTAAATAATCATCATAAATATTTTAAGACATTTAAATAAAATTTTGTAATTTTAAAAATTTTAAATTAAACTTATTTAAAAAAAAGCACTTTTTCTTGGCCAAAAGAGGAAACAAAAGAGCTTACATACACTATTTTTTGATTTTGTATCATGGTTTCGATGCATCGTGAAAGTGACATTAAAGATGTGTTGATTGAAGATGCCTCTTTTTGTGTAATTCCAACAGCATTTGTTTTTGACGATCGTTCAATACCAGCTAAATCACAAAAACTCAATCTAGAAAAAAATTCTTAGTAAAGGATAAAATTAAAAAAAAAAAAAAAACACACTGATTAATGTATATAGTTGAACCACCATTCATTATGTTGCTCTCAATAGTGACCAATTTGAGACAAAAAATAGCATGACTTCTTGAGGAAGCCGTATTAATAGAATTGGACGATTTTTGTAAATTTTTTTCTCCATATTTTAAAACTTTAATTGCTTCTTTTGTATTAAATACTGGTATGTGATTAAGGCCTTCTACATAGGGCACTCTATTCATGTCTTCGCGAATTTTAAGCTGTGGACGCTCATTGTGACCAAGAGTTGCTCTTGATTTGTTCGGCAAAGTGAGCAAATCGTATACATTATCGTTGTATAGCTCATAAAAGCAAAGCCAAAGGGCGTATTTTTTATTATCTGGTATTTGTATTCCGGAGGTAAGCTCAAGTAAATTCGAAGCTGAACTCGAATAGCTGTATATTGAATCCAAAGAGCCGAATTTTTTTGAAGACATTAAAGATCCGCATGCATTTTCCAAGTCATTCAATGAGCCAAATGATTCGTTGCGCTCCATTTCTTTGTAATTTGACAGTTTGAGAATTTGTTCCTTGAAGTTAAGCTCTGAATTAAGTTCTGCCTCGTTTAGCGAAGATATTTCATTGAATTTTTCTGGCTTGTATGAATAGGCAGCTCGTTTGGTTTCTAAATTATTTTTAAGTGTGTCAAATAGAACGTCAAGGGTGCGCGGAATCAGGCCCGGACTTTGGTTTGTTCCCTGCATGGTAAATGTTTTGCCAGAGTTTGTTACACCATAGCTAAATATTAACAAGTTGTCACCCTTGAAAAATTTCTCCAAACAAGGAAATATTGTTGCTTTAAAAAAGCCCTGCTGAGTTATCTCAGGCTGAAATACATAGGAAAAGCTATACAATGTGTTGGACAAATTCTGCATGGTTTGCTTATTTTGACAGTAGACAGAATTTTTTGGAGGTATGAGAGAAATGGCTGTGTCCGAGTGAATTTTGTAAAATTTCTAAAAATTAATTTTAAAAAAATCATCCAAGAAAATTGAAAATAATAAAGATAATTTTACAGTATTGTTCTGTTTGGCCATCTCTTGCTCAGACAAAGGCTTTAGTTTGAGGAAAATGTGAATGGTCTCCGAGTGGTTTATTGATCGAAATTCTTCCTCATTGAACAAGTTTTTTTTTATGTCGCATGTATTGGTAGCGCCGTAGAGCGATTCCTCTGAGAGCTCATTTTTGCTTTCATCAGTCTTGCCAGACGATGAACCAAGCGAAGATTTGGAAGCCGAGTTTTGTGTTTCGTCTTGAGTTGTCTCTAAATTTGTCGTTTCATTTATTGTAACGGCTTCTTTGTCCTCTTTAACCATATAACAATATGATTCTTCCATTGTTATTTACCACTTGGGTCCAATAATTTAAGCTTATTTAATTTCAAAATTTAAATAAAAAATGCTTGTTAAAAAATGTTCTAAATTGAATTAGAAAATAGAAGCAAATATAATTGAAAATTTGATTTTTTAAAATTTTAAACTTGCTGGCTTTGAACTTTAAATTAGTTATTCATATTTATTAGTTTATATATTTGTCTTCTTTGAAGTTTTTTCTTATTTCAAATTTCAATAAAACAAATTAATATATTTTGCATCATAGTTTTTTTTACTACTAAAATCAATAATCCAATTCAAACATTTAATTTTTATTTAATTTCTAAATAAATTCGAGGACAACCTCCGGCTCCTGAGAATGGACCTAAGTTCTTCTTTTTAGCCCAGCATTAGTAAATAAAATGAGTTAGGTGAAAATTTTTGCTAAAAAAAATAAGTTCATACTTTAAACTTAAAGTTCCTGGGTTTTCTATTAAAAAAAAAAAAATTAGAAAGAAACTATTGATTTAAAATTGAGTCAAATTTATCCAGGTCTATTCTTAATTGTTGATGTTTTGATTTTTTGATGATCAGAACTTATGAAAAAGTTTCTATTGGAAAGAATTTGATGTGTCTAAAATATTTTTGGAGTTTTTGCGTTGAACAAGAAAGTGGATTTCAATTCAAACATTTTATTTAGATAATATCAAACATATAAGTTTAAATCAAAATTAATCTATTTACCCTATAAGCAAAAAAACTGATTAAAATAAATCAATCATAGTTCATAATCACATAAAGGTTAGAATAAAATGTCATTCTGCAAAATGTAAAAGCTAATAGAAAGCTTTTATCATCAAAATTTTGTCTATTAATTAAATTAATGGACAATGGTACAAAAAATAATTTTTTTTATTTATATCATTTTGACTATATTCTTTTTATCAAACGAAAGCTTAGTCAATATGGAACAAAACTAGATACATGTCTTTTTTATCAATGATACAATTTTTATCTACATAGTGATTTATATTTATATCACCTCTGGTGTTCTCTGGCTTCTCTAAAACCTTTTTTCATTTCTTTATAGTAGACATGTTTGTTAGAATTATCTTTAGATTTTAGTAAATTTGAAAAAGCGAATTAAAATATCTTAAAATTTAATTGTTTAGCGCCAAAATATTAATTATCAATTTCAAATATTTTTCCTGTTCAGCTTGTAATTATTAGCAAATTTTACGCAATGTGCTTTTATCCAAACATACTGAACGAAAACCTTGCACCATGGCTTTCCAGACCACAGTTGGTTATGGCTAAATAAAAACAAGGTTCTGCCTAGGACACTAGCGAAGAATAATTTGACGAAAGAAGACAAAGAAGAAGAGTTAGAGACAAAAAGGATTCGGTGAGGCGTCAGCACAAGCAGCTATCAGCCCAGTCAAAACTGTTTCTATCTTATTCATTTAATCATTTAATTCAATTTAAAAAAATATAAAAATATATAGAGTAATTCACAGACATAGTACTGTAAACAATCTGTATGTATATCATCAATTGTGCCATTTATATTTGTTCAATAAACTAAATTTTAAACTAAATTTATTCTTTATAAATTAAATTATACAACTTTAACCGAAATTCATTTCTAATTTTAAGAGATGAAATTTTTGAATAAACTATTACACAAACTTATTTGTTATTTACTAGTAATAGTAATCAAATTGATTGAATTAAAGTAAAGACAAAAAACTTTTTATAAATGTTGCCAACCTTCTTTAATTACGTACACATTTACGTTGCTAAGCTCAAAACTTGAATTATTTTATAATATTTTGGCATAATCTAATTCACTGTTTAATTTGTTCAATGCTTTTTTTTTGTTTAATAACCCAATAGTCTCAAAAAAACAATATGCCACCGCCTAGAGACATAAAAAAGTCAGCAGGCATAAATGACGATGAAAAACGTGTTCTGGACAATCGTTACCGCGTTGAGAAAAAACTTGGTAGCGGCAACTATGGCACCGCTTTTTTGGTCAAAGATCTCAAGACAAATGAATTGTAAATTTAAATTAATATGGTCACTAGTAAAAAAAATATATATTTTTTTTAATTTCAAACAAAAAAGAAAAGTTCTCAAAGAAGTCAGTGTTGGCGATATGCAGCCCGATGAATCAATCGAGTCAGTCCATGAGGCCAATCTTCTTTCCAAGCTAGATAATCCATACATTCTGAAATATTTTGACAGCTTTTTAGATGAAGAATATTTTTGTATAGTAACTGAGTACTGTGAAGGCGGTGATCTTGATGTTAGGTTTAAAAAATTGAAAAAGGAACACAAACGCTTGTCTGAAGAGCTAGTTCTTGACTGGACTGTTCAGCTTCTAACTGCTGTTAACTATATGCACTCACGTCGTATTTTACACAGAGATTTAAAGGCGCGAAACATTTTCCTCAAGAACGAAATGATAAAAATTGGTGATTTTGGCATTTCACGAATTTTACAAGGCACAATGGATATGGCACAGACTTTTACTGGAACACCATACTACATGAGCCCAGAAGTGCTCAAGCACGAAGGCTACAATTCAAAATCAGATATTTGGTCCATAGGCTGTCTTCTTTACGAAATGTGTACATATGAACATGCATTTGAGGGCCAAGGTCTCATGGGGGTCATGTACAAAATTGTAGAGGGCAAAGTACCTGAACTTCCGAGTTGTTATTCAAAAGAACTTAATTTAATTTTAAAAAAGTGAATTTTAATTTTCATTTTTTTTAGTATTTTTTGTAAAAGATTTACTGAAGGATATTTCGCAAAGATCCAACTACTCGTCCATCAGCTAGCGAGCTTTTGCGGGAACCATTCATCACTAATCACATAAAAACAATGATAAAAAGGCTAGAGGCGACTAAATTAGACGACCCAGAAAGCACTTTGGTCATAAGAAACGACCGAACTGAACTGGCAAAAGCATTGTTAGAAATTTTTATTTTTTTTTAAATAAAATTTTTTATTAAATTTTTTCAAAAGAAGTGCCAAAGTATCGCTAAAAGACTTGCAAAATCAAAGATCAAAAATTCTACCTCCAATCACAGCTACTGAAATTGTGCAGCCTGACGACGATGATGTTCAAATTGGCTATCTAAAACAGACCCAAAGACCTAGAACTTCTTATATTTCATCTCAATTGTCTGAAAAAGAACTCACACCTAAAGAAAAAATGATGCTGAACAAATTGAAAAAAGCTGATGAGGAAGGTGCTAAAATGAGGTGATGATTTTTTTTCTATTTTTTTAGAATTATTTTAAATTGTAAAGATTTTTAGCTTATTGACACAAAAAAATTATGAAGAACGAATGTTTAGAGAGTCAATTAGACGCGAAGCTACCTTCAATTCTTCGGTAGGTGATTTTTTTAACAAGATTTTAATTTCTGGGCAGCAAAAATATGGCTTTATCTTAGTTTTTAATTTTTGGATTTAAAATATCAATCTCTGCATTTTAAAACTATTTTTATTTTGGGAGGCCATAAAAATTTTCGATTTTCCACATATTTGGGATATTATTTTGAGGCTTTATTATTATATTTTATTATAATTTTAATTCGAAAAATTAAAAGACTAAGGTGGGTAATTAATTTTACTTTAACTTAAAAATAATCTCTTATTAGTCCAAAATTTTGAGCTTTAAATTGAATGTTTTAGGTTTTCAAAAATGCAGGCATTTAAAATTAAGATAAAGCCATAGAAGCCATGTAAATCATTCTAAATGAATATGTGAACTGATTTTTATTTTTACTAAAAATTTAGTTGAAATTTTGTCACATTGATTTTTATAGAAAAAAAAGTATAATTTATTAATTAATAAAATTTTTTAGATTTTAAAAAATGAACTTATTGAGTGAAAATAAAATATATTTATAGAAAATTTGCATTTTATTCAATTTTTTTTAATTTATCAATAAAAGCAATAGTTAGCTTAATTTCAAAATATAAACCATTATATTCTTTATTCTTTAGTCATCAATCAGCGAATATTTCGATTCCTTTCTTGAAGCAATAAGCAAGGCTTTTACAGTCAAAAAATTCACGACACCTTCCTTTAATTTAGCCTTGATTAGTAAAATTGTTTCCTTTAAGAAAATGGGACATTGAGCAAAAAAAATGATAATCTTTTTTTGCCATTGTTCTTCTAGCTATATATGAGGTCTAGTTTTCGGTTAATCAAAGAAGGATATTTTTCTTGAAGTGAAGCAAACATTCGTTCTGATTTTTCACAATGTTAACTCTGCATTTAATCATTTTTCATTTCTAACTGCTTTTTTGACATTACATCAGTATCATTCTCCATTTTTCATTTTTAATTGATTAAAAAATAGCTCGAGTCGTCGTTTTGGAACTGTAATAAGATCTAAGCTTTGCAATACATTTGTATAAATCTGATGATATTGGATTATTTGTAGTACTAGCGTCTTGATTAGCTTCATTTTCATCATCTGAATCTGACTCTACTTAATCATTTTTTTCTGAACATTTTCCAGGTATAAGCTTAAAATAGCAGATTATTAAATAAATTATGTTATTATAGCAAAGGTAAAAAACAGCCGAGTTAAAAAAGCTTAATTAAGATAGCAAAATCTTTTATTTATATAGTAAAGATTCAAATCTTTATTGGAGATAAGAAACTTAGTGAGCTTGAAACACGACCAAGATCCTCTTTTAAAGGACATTTGGAATTAAGAAATTTGCCAGAATTACGCCTGTTCTAGAGTACTTACGTATTTAAAAAATAGTGCAAATTTATCAAAAGCATAAAGTTTTATTCTTAAAACAGCTTAAACCTGTCTAAACATATTTAAGAGGATATTATGGTACTTATGAGCAAAAAAAACAATTCTATGTGTAAACAACTGTAGAAAAAAATATACATAAGTGTTAGTGACTTTGATCCAGGAATTGAACATATAAATGCCAATAAAAATTACGGTCTGATTAACTCGATTAAATTCATTTTTTTTAAATAGAAGAAAAATTTTTAGAAAAGTTAGACATTATCCACCTATTTAAAATTTTAAACGATCTTTTAAAAATAGAATTTTTTGCATAAATTATCGTTAAATTAATAACTGTCTTAAGATACTGCTACGCAAAAAATTTGTATTTTGTATTTTTTTTTTAATTTTGTCTATGAGACCTAAAAAAATAAATAATAATAATATTGATTAAAAGATTAAAATCGCGAAAAAAAATAAATTTACCAGTCATTTATTAATTTAATCATTAATTAATAATTTAGAATATTACTCAATTTATCACAAGTATCATAGAAATTTTCATGTGAATAATTTTTTTTTATGTTAAAACTTTGGCCTTTCGACCCTTCAGGATTTTGTTTATTAAAATAAGAGAAATAGAATTAAAAAGAAAAAATAGAAAGGTTAAATTTTACAAGTAAATTTAATAAACATATAATTTCAGACAAAATTCTACAAAATTAATAGTACGTGGCAAGCACTCACTAATTCGACCATTTAAATTCCATAATTCAATGCCAAACAACGGAAAAACTATTCCTCAATAGCAAGTTGTGACTTATTAAAACACTGAACAAATTTAAATGGGCAAAATTTTGACTTTAAGAGTCTAAATCATTAGCTTATATTAATCATTCTTATTTTAAAAAATTATTTCTAATAAGTGACTGAAAAAAATTGACAGCTATTTTAAATCAGCTTTTTTGAACTAGCTATTTGTCACGCTATTTTAAACTCGCTAGTTTTTGTCTGCTATTTATTTATTTATTTAATTAAAGTTTAAGTCCCATGGACAAATTGAAATAAGAATAATGGACAGTTAAATATCCATTTTACAATTAAGTAAAAAAATTCAGTTTGTTATATACACAAAAATGATTAAGATTATTCAATTATTTAAATATACAACCTATTTTCTGATAGCATCATATCTGTCAGGGTTGTAGTCAAGATATTTCAAGATAATTAATTTTTTTAAGTTAAGCTTATTTTCGCCTATCGCTAAATACATTTCACGAGTTGCTGCTTTTGCTGATAGACCTTTTTTCCAACAATGAAATATCAGTACCAAAATTTCAAAATTTTCACTTAAATTTATCATTTAAAAAAAATTTTAGAATCAAATAAACAAAAATTTTGACAAATCATTTTGAAGACCATTCAATTCTAATAATTATAAAATATAACATGACTCTAAGTTCTAGACTTACAAAGATGAAGTCAAAAATGTCTGACCTTTTAAATACGGCAAAATTTTATGACTCAGGATAATATACCCGCGTATTTTTACATTTAATTTTAATGATATTTTTAATGAGTATTTTATAAATTTTTATTAAATATCTGTTTATCTGTTCAGATTAATGAAGGATTCAAAAATTAAATGCAAAAGCATGATTATTTAATTAAAGTATTATTTTAATTTTTGGATGCTTAATTTTTATAATTTATTTAATAAAGTTTTCCTCAACAAATT
>PJRA01000509.1:780268-820444 GCA_016987375.1 Brachionus koreanus | reverse complement strand
TAAGTTCTCGATTGGATTGAGATCTGATGAACGGACAAACCATGGTAGAACCTCAATGTTCTGCTCTTTGAACCAGTCGCTCACTGAGTGAACAGTATGTACTGATAACCCATCTTGTTGAAAAACCAAAGGGTCATTTGGATCAAATAGAAGTTCAACAGATGGTAAAAGATTCTTTTCCAATGTGTTAGATGTAGGATCTTTTCTAATCTCTCTAAAAATGTAATTTTCATCCCTATATTTTCATTTTTGTATGCTAGACACATTTTTTTACCCATTTTTTGCCAAATTAAAGATTTTTTAGATATTGAATGTTATTTAGAGACCAAATGAGAAGTTGAATAGTTTTTAAATTAGACCGTTTAATAGCAAAATTTACTCAAAATTAGAAGATATTTTAGAATTAATCATTAAGGATAATTATATAAATTTTTAAAAGATAATTATAACGGGTGTTCAAAAAGTAAGGCCATTTTTTTTAAATTAAAAAAAAACATGTTACTCTAATCAAAAGACTATGAAATTTTATACGAATGTAACTTAACTTCTAATGTAAAAAAATTAATTATCATTTAGTTTGAATATTGTTATTATTTGAATATTGAATATTATTTGAATTAGAGCAATGAAATTACCTATGACCCTTTCATCAAAATGTCCCCAGCAAAATAATTTTGAGGAAATTAAGTTTTATTTATCATCTTTTAATAGGTAAATTATTAAAAATAGAACAAGCTTATAACATACTGTATTAACATTCTTTTTTTACATGTAAAAAATTTAAAAATAAAAAATATTAAAATAAAAATCGTGGTGCTAAAATTAATAAATATATTCTTTGTCTACTTGGGATAATAAATAAGGTCAAATAGCCTGGTTAGGCTCTTCAATCATCAACGAATATTGTTTCAAATGCACATTTGACAAAATTAATATATGAATGCTTATTTATTTAGTATTAATATCTTAATACTTGACTATTTCCATTTATTTTTAATTTAAAATGCTAATCAAATGATTTTTTGTAAAATTTTTAACCACGGGCTAAATTTTGAAAAAAAAATTCAAGCTAAGAAGTTAAGTAAGGCTTTAATAATTAAGGCTTAATTAAGCTTGAAATCGATTCAATACTTTTAATACTTGTATTTGTGTATCAATTTAAATAATTTAAGATATTTAAACCTTTTTTTGAGAAATTTTGTTCGTATCATTTATTAAATCAATCCAAACTTTAAAAATGAAATAATAGACGAGTATGAAATATGAAGTTACTGCTAAAGAAAATAAATTATTTACCGCTTTAAACTTCATAATTTTTTGATTTATTGATTTTTCAGCTCTTGAAATTCATTTCTGTTTATAATCTTAAGTTTTTTACCTTAAAAATATTCATCAATTATGTCAAAAGAACAAAACCATCGGATCCAAAACTCAATAAAAGCCAAGCTAATCGAAACAGGCGAACGAGACCGCATGAGACTAAATCTCCAACTGAAGCTCATGGAGTGTGGTTGGACTAATCAAGTATCAGCTCAATGCAGGGAGATAATAAAAAATCGAGGCGTCGAGAATGTGTCACTTGATGAATTGGTCGAAGAACTGATACCGAAGAGCCAATCTCTGGTTCCCAATCAAGTTAAGAAAGAACTCGTTGAAAGCATTAGATCATTTCTTTCTAAACAATATGAAATATAAAGAATTTTAATAAACTTATTATTTTATCTAATTTTTTATGCAGATAAATAATCAATTAGTGAAATATTGATTGATAAGTTGATTTGATACACATTTGAGATTTTAAGTTGAAATAAATTTGGGCTAAAATAATAAATATTTGATATCATATCAAGATTTAGGTCCTAGTTTGTTTTCAAATTGAAATACCATCTTATCGAGCTTTTATTTTACATGCTCATCTTATTTAGAAAAGATCATACTCTTTAATTATTGATTCCTGAGATTGATACACTTGAAAATTACTCAAATAATATTTTATCTACTGTTATTTATACAAATAATTATTTTTTTCTTTTTAATCTGTCTTATTAAAAATAACAAACAATTCTCATTATTTGAATTCAATTTTGTGTTTGATTTTTTAGTATTTCAAACAATTTAAAACATTTACTTTAACAAGCAAATGAAGATTGAAAAATTTTTATTTTTGCTCAAAATTAATTTTAAACAAAATTTTAAGAATTAAAAAAAAAATCATTGTTTTTTTAAGCATTTTTTTTAAACTGTTTTAAAAAACGAAGCATTTAAAAATTGAAAATTTGAAATTTAATGTTTGTTTTTTTTGCGAAAAAATATTCGTTCAAATTTTTCTCATTATTTATACATTATTAATATAAAATAAAATGTACTTATGATAGTTTGCTAATTAGAAAATAACAATTTTTTTAAGATATGCTTTTATTGCAGTTTGTTTTGAATTATTTTGCTAAAATTTAAAAAACTTCTCGATTTGGCTTAAGTGAATCCGTTTAAAAGTTTCGTCAAATATTGTTTAGTTACCAAGTCATTTGGTGATTGTAAAAATTGCTAAAATATCTAAAATTAAAAAGCTTTTTTGTGATATCTAATTTAAAAGAATTCACAATGATTTAATATTTCAATGTTTTCAATAGTATCTTATTTTAAATTAAAATTGAATATGCTACATAATAAATATGAAGTTTTTGCTTATTTAAAATAACTTTCTTCAACACTATTTTAATTCAATATATCGGATGTTAATTGCTTTTTAGTCAGATATTTTGAACTGATAAATAAGTATTCCCATGGAAATTTATTATTTTGAAAATTAATTTTATTAAAAATAAATTTTTTGGGCTTTTCGAAATTGAGGATCAACCAAAAAAAAAATTTCTCTTCATTTAAATTAAGATGACTTAGAATAAGATAAACATAAAGTATCAATTTGGATTGTTTTTAAAATACTTCGGTTTTTGCAGAGAGAACTACTACCTGCTACATTCAATGATTAATCCAAAAGAAAAACAAAAAAATTAATTAAAATTTAAAGGAAAAAAAAATAAGAGGATTATGATTATTAGAAAATATAGGAACTAAAGACTTGAAAATTTGAATAATGCTTATTTTAATTAGTTAATAAATTAGTGATTTTTTTTTGTGTTCTAAAAGTGATAGTTAAATTTGATACTTAACTAATTGCGCAAGTATTAAGATTCAAAAAATGATGGAATTTTCATCAGCCGATATTCAATTATTTAGCAATCAAACGAACAGAATGAGGTTAAGAAAACAAATAGGAATTTTTGATAAGTTCGAATAGCTAGAATAGTTTTTGAAGCCTTTAGAAAACGAATATGAAAAGTCCAGCCTAGTGGTCATTGAGCTTGAGGTATCACGCAAAGACATATGGCATAGAAAACGATTAGTGCGATGTGTTCGCTTCATAAATCTAAATCATCTGTAAAAATAAAAGATAGCAGAAAATCCGACACATGAATGTAACTTTAACGACTAGGCAACCAACTGAAGAAAATCAATCGAGGCCAAGCCTAATTTCATAATCCCCAAGGAGAATTTTTTTTCTTCTTACTTTTGATTAAAAATAAAAATTTGATTTTTTTTAATTGGAAATTTTTAATCAATATTTACTCAATTATTTTGTATGTTTTTTCAAGAAATTATATGCAGTAGAGATTTTTGATGAGATAATCAAATACCTGATTAAAACATAACCAATACAAACACACATACACAAATACACAATGAAAAATCTAAAGTTAATTCAAATCCATTTTCAAGTATAAACTTGAAAAGACCTAAAAATGTGATGAAACTGAAGCCTTACATTAATTGCAATTCAATTCACCTCGTTAAATGGAAAAAGAAAAAGCTTTCCATTCGAGTCTCTGATTAAATTTTGTATGGTACACTTAAACTAGAAAAATAAACCCTCTTGACAAATATTCAAGCTGTTTTGAGAAAAATTGCACTCATTAGAAAACTAGGCCTTGTGCACATATCCCAAGCCAAACGAAACAATGGCGTCCTAGAGCCTTTAATTAGAGCTTGCAGTCTAAACTGCACTGATGCCAATTTGTGCACGCTCAAAGCATCAAATTTATAATTGATATTCGCTATATCTGTGTTTGCTTAACCTTAAGATCCAATTTTCATGCTAGGAATCAAATTAATTGATTGCGCAAATTTAAACTCCAAGCGTTGTTTATCATCACTCGGCTCAGCTAAGCTCAAGGTTAATCAAATTCAATTAACAATCAAATTTCAATTGAAATAGAAAAAAAAAATTTTATTTAAAAAATCTCTTGTTATTTATTTGTTTATAATGATTAAAAATAAAAAAAATTAAAATTAAAAAATAGTTATAATTATCATATATGAAAAACAAAAAAAATAAAAAAACAACAAATAAAATTTTAAATAAAACTTTATTCTCTAAAAAAAAAATTTACAATTGGCTAAGTTATTATTTTTTTTTCAATTCGTATGTTGTGTTCAATCAATATTCACTTATTGAAGCTAGTCATAAAATCATATGCGTACGGATTTTTGAACGAAGACGGAGTCAATTGTCCGATTAGATTGTTAGATTGAAAGCTTTGGACCGCAGTGTCGTAGGCATAGTATGGAGGCGGATAGAGTTTGGCGGGATGGGCTTGTGAATTATCGTTTTGAAGTGAATTGACAGGTGTGCTGGATGCAGAACTAGATGCCGAAGCTCCATTCGAGCTGTACCAATTTTGCGCTTTGCCACTGTAATAATTTGAATTTAATTGCGTAGATAGAAGACTGGTGTATGTGGGCTCGGCGTATTGGGATTGGAATGTGGGTGTAGATGTTGGCGGCGATTTTGGCGAAACGGAGCCTCCGCTGGACGACACGCCCGACGAACTGGACACATTGACATTCGGCTCGTTCGTTTGAGTGACTATGTTCTCGACGGAAAACGACGACGAATAGTTGTCACTAAGCTTTTGTTTTTTGGCACTGGGCTGTCCGGTCGGAGCCGGCGCTGATTTGTTTTTGTTAGCTTGTGAAGCAGCAGCAGCAGCGGCGGCGGCAGCGGCCTTTCGCTGCGACTCCTTTTTGAATCGTCTGCGTCGTCTCAAATAGCTGCCGTTGTCGAACATGTTATAGCTCTCGGGGTCCAGAGTCCAATAGCTGCCCTTGCCGGGCCTCTTGTCGTCGCGCTGAACCTTGCAGAAGCAGTCGTTGAGCGACAAGTTGTGTCTGATCGAGTTCTGCCAGCCCTGCTTGTTCTCCCTGTAATAGGGAAACTTGTCCATGATGAACTGATAGATGCCGTTTAGGGTTATTTTTTTATCGGGCACGTTCTGTATGGCCATGGCTATGAGCGCTATGTACGAGTACGGCGGCTTGACCATGTCCTTGTTGGACGCGGAGCTGGTCGACGAGGACGAGTGCGGGTTGAGCGTCGTCGCCGCTGAGCTCTGGGCCGGGCTGGGCGGGGCGGCCGCGTTCACGTTCAACGGCGCTGTCAGGTTGTAGCCGGCGCTTATCGAGTTCGAGGACGAGGCGCTCGACGTGGACGAGGTCGAGTACGGAGACGTGTTCTGCACGTACTGGTTCAGATAGCTCGGCTGGCCGCTGTACGGCGAGGGCGTCTGGTTGCTAAGGTGATAGCTGAGGTGCGGCGAGGCGGTGTTGTACGGCGCATAGCTCTGCGCCGGCTGCTGGGCCGCTATCGCCGCTATGGCCCGGTAGTACGACGACGGCGTTGACTCCTGGTAGCTGCTCGCATAGTTCAGTAAGTTTGATCCTTGGCTCATCTTTTACATCAACAAATCTAAGAAATATTTAAATATTAGAAACAGAAAAATAGCAAAAAAAATAAAAAGAAAAAAAAAAGGTGAAATTTTATTTTAAAAAAAAATAAAACTCTATCAAAATAGCTCTGTAATATATTTTTAGCTAGAAAAATAAATATATGCCCAACAAAATCGACTAAAATACGAACAGAAAAAAAATAAAGTTATAAAAACAATTCAGTTTTTTTTTTATTCTGAACACAAAAAAAGTGGAACCCATTATCATTTATATTTTACGGTATGCAACAGAAAATATGTTTTTAATTCTGGCACACAAACAGAGAATAGAAGAGAGCGAATGGGGGGCCGTGAGAGGCTCGACTAAGCCAATAGGAAAATTGGGCTCTAGCGAGCGAATAGCAAAAATCTAGCTAGGTGGAGTTTGTAGTCGAATTTTTCTAATTGGCTTCGAGCTACAAACTTTTATGCAGCAATCATTCAGTTACTCTTTTCTTTTTTTTTATTCTAGCCAAAAATCTCAATTAATTGACTTGATCGCTTTTTCGATAGGTAAATAAAAATCAATTTAAGACTAGAAAACAGAAGAACAATAACAACAACAAAAAAAATAAAAAAACACTTCTATTTATACACCTAAATTGACGAATTAGCAAGAAGAAAAAATTTAAATGGACTTGTATCTCCCGGGCTTGAAATTTCATTGTGATAACATAATTTACATAATAATATGCCTATTTCTTTATTTCACTCTCCAAAGAACTTATTTTTATTTTCAGCTAAATAAAAACTTATTGTCAAATGAATTGAGTAATGCTCATATTGTTAATTAAGTGAATATAGCCGAGAGTAACTGAACCAGACAGCCTTGGCCGGAAATAATCCGAGAAAAAAAAATCAATCTTGTTGATAAAAATGATGCTGAAAAAATGACAAAAGTCAATTGCTTTTAAGCATTTTATTTTTCTTGTTGATTAATAGAAACAAAATGTGTAAAATTGAAAAATGTTGATTTATTAATTGATAGGCCGAAAGTGATCTTGGCCTGGATGAAATTAAGCAATTTAGTTACGGTTTTTTTACCGTTTTCTATATAGAGCCTATCAAGATTAAAGCGAAACTAACAAAAATAAGTAGCAGCCAAACACTAATTGCTAATTAAATATTTTTTTAGAGGATTTTGAAACTTTTTGAATTTGAATAAGAGCCTATGCTTTTTTTTTATAATTCATTTTATTAAGAACAGCATTCGGATCTGATAATCGATTAATTGATTCGATTAGCGGCGGCTAGCTAGTTTGATAGAGTTAATTAAATGGATGATCGACACCCGATTTGTAATGTGCACAAATCCGTATCGCTTATAAGAGCATTATTACCTTTGTGTTGAGCCGATTTGGTCCATTCGTTGCGTTTGTTGCATTTCTTTTCTTTTTTTTTTGTTGTTTGCTGACGCCACTGATGCTGACTTGCCGATTAGTTCAAATTTGAAATCATAAAGAGAAAAAATTATAGAGAAAGATGCAGTTCTTTTTATACCAACTAGACTTTGTTTTTCTTTTTTTTAGTTGTTTTTGTTGTTCTTGGATGCTCTAAAACACTTTAATTTCAAAAAAATAAATTGGGTTTTAATAAGAAATAACAGAAAATTTTATTTTTTTTTTACGAAAAATTTGTTTTTTAAGTTTTATCGAATTAGTTAGATCCACAAGTTATTTGTGTTATGTTTAGTTGTTATTCTTGGCTCAATATTGTTTTTGTTTTTGTTTTAGAATATTGAAATAGCAGAAGTTGCAAGCAAACCAAGAGAGCCAACCATTGCAATCGGTCCTCATCGCACTCCACGTCTCTCTTATCTATTTACACAAACACTTTTGTTTACTTATATTTTCACTTGCCATTTTATTTCACTATTTATGCTTGTGTGTGTATGTATGTGTAGGTTTGTCTGTTTGCATTACCTCGATTGATTGCCTCATACTTTGATTTTTGGATGCCATTGTTTGTTTTAAACGAAAAAAAAAGTTTCACAATTTTTTCATCAAGAAAAATAATCTTCTTTGTTTTTTTTTTGTTTTTTTTTTATTTTTTTTACCAAAACCTTATTTTTATTTCATTAATATGAAATATGTGAATTTAAGTTATTTTTTCTCTGTTGTGTGTGTGAGTGTCTCTATGCTTTTTAAATGAATTAAATGAAGCCAGCAAAGATAAGTATTAAAAATTAAATTTAAATTCAATTTAAGCTCATATCATTTACATCTTTTTCATGTCTCTTCAAAAGAAATGTTCAAAAGTCAGGTTTTAAGTCGTTTCAACATATAATTAATAGATACTCAATTTAGAATTAAAAAAAAAAACAATTTATTTTCTATGTTTAGTAAGACAAACTAAAAATTAAAATCTCATTTCGTCTTTTATTGTAAGGAAAATTTTTTTTTCTAAATTTAAAAGATTACTAAAATTGTATTTGTGCAAATAATATTTAACCTGTTCTGGTTGTTTCATAATAAATAGACAATAAAAAATTGATCCCAAAACTCAAAGTTCTAACATAAGGTAAAATGGGTAAAATAAAATTTTTGGCCAAATTTCATTTTAAAAAAAAATGATCAAAGCATTTTAAATTTGCAATTAAATTTCAATGCATTTTTGGAAACTACAATCCAACAGTTCAAAATCTGCGATGAAATTTAGCATGCGCATTTAAAATATTTAGATCATTTTTGAAAAATGAAATTTGACCAAATATTTAACTTTGCCGTCAAATGGCTCTTTATCAAAATTCTAAAATACTTGCTTCTTTTGAGCCAAATTTATGGGTCTAATCACAGTCTTTTTATTCAAGAAACTTGTTTTTTTTTTAATTTTTATTCTAAAACTGAAATAAAAAAATTGAAAAAAATATAGATTAAAATTATGTTTTATTTTAAGAAAGTATGCTTTGAAATAGTTTTTTTATTGATTTGTTGGATAATTAGATACAAAATTGCTTTCAATTATAATAAATGTAAAGATAAAGTACTCAAGACAGTTGATGTAAATGTCAAGCAGAGTAAACAAGAATAAACAAGGTATCTGCACTGCTGATGCGACTTTGGGTGGCTTGAACAAACATAAACAACGAATTGAGGTCATGGTTCCAAGCTAAGATGGATTAGAAACAGCAAGAGTCGAGAGCATTAATCAAAAGTAAACAGAATATTCAGCAAGCTATGCAAGTTGGATCAATCAATTAAAAATTTTATTGAAAGGCTTTTCTAGTACTAAGAGTCTGAGTTTCCGTTTTCAGGCTTCTTGCTTTAGATTTTATTTTTGGCAAGAACAAAAAAGAGAGCAATTAATTTAAAATTTACGGTGATTTATTAAGTTGCCATCAGACTCATACATCTGAAGAGTTTAATTAAGCATGAAAAAAAGAATTAGTCAGAATTTGCCTCCGAGAAATAAGAAAAAAAAAATCGATTAATTTGTAATTCAATGATTAGACATTACGATCAATGCTGTAAAAACAATTAAGCATATGTGAAAGTTCGAGTCTTAGCGCCGCCAACGCGCCGACTCGGATTAATTTTCATGTTATTTTTGAGAATCAGTTTGAAACTAAAAACATGTTTCGTATTTAGCCATCACTAAAAGCTATCTTCTGTTTTGAATTTTATTCGCCATGACGGCTTCAGGAGTTCCTGCTACGTGTCTGAGACTTTTAACAAGTGTTTAATTATTTTAAAATATATTTAGTTTAAAAAAATAGCTCGAAGACTTTGAAATGTTTTTTTAAGAAATTGAGACATTAAAGGATTATTAACCTTAAAAATAATTTTTTAGCTAAGTGAATTATTGGATTTTGAGAACTGTTGACTTAAACGATGCCAAAAGGAACTTTATTTGCATTTTTACTTGATCTAATTAAATTTTATCGAGATTGAAAATCTTCACTTTTTCGAGTGGGTGAAAGGTCGAGTCAATTGTGAACGAGTCAACCTAGTTTTCTTATCATTCTTAATTAATTCCGGTACTTAATTAAATAACATGAAATTCTATAGTCTCTTAAGTCTCTGGAGGTGTTTTTTCATTAATAATGTTGAACAACTATTTTGTAAACTTATCGATTCACTAACAAGCTAGTGGAGAACAATTCCCAATCGATTCTATTTAATTGAATCAGTTTTAATGAATTGTTTATCTATAGAGAATTTAAATCCTTAGTAAAAACATGCTCAGTTAATTTAATTTACAATACAATTTAAGAATTATTCACATTAATTAATATTATGTTGAGTCATAAAATTTTTCATTTTTTAAAAAGTTGGATATTTTTAATTTTAACATCTTTGTAATTCTAAAACTTAAAGTCATAGTATATCTTTAAAACAAAATTGAATGCTCTTCAAAATGATATATCTAACTATGTATTTATTTTATTCTAAAAAAAATTATAATATGAAAACTTTAAATGAAAATTTTGAAATTCTGGCACTGTTACTTAATTAAAAAGATATATAAGCGACAGCAGTAATTCGTAAAATTTGTCTAGTGGAAAGTGAGAATGTTCTGTCTGGTTTAATAGTGGTAATAAGATCCTTGAGATGAAGAAATGGTGATAGATCAACTATTCTCGATCATAAATCAATGTTTAGATCCATCTTAACCAGCTTCCAACTCGTGAAAAAAGGACGCTTTGATAAAATTGATGTTGAATGCTTAGTTGAATTTGCGAGAAGTAATACAATTTGAGCTAATTCAACACAGTCGTGCTATAAGTGTAAAACTTTATTCTGAACAATTAGAAATTTAAAAAAAATGGCAAAAATAGAAGAGCTGAAAGCGATTGAACTTCTTTCTCATCCAGCATTTATTCTAAATCTTTCTCCTTCTGATTTTCATTTTTATTGTTCAATGCATCATCATCATTTTCTTAGGACGGTATTTTACTAACCAAGGCCAGCTTGAAGAAGAGTTTAGTGAGTTTTTTGGAGAAAAGAGAGGAACTACTCTCTGATAGATGGCTAAAGACTATATAGCATAATGAATTATAGTTTGAAGATTAATTAACTATTACTTTTTTTTGATAAATTAAAAAAAAACACACAATTTTTACTCATCCTAACAGTAGAAACTTTAACTTTTAATTAATTATTTAATTTAATTAAATTATTTTTTATTACTAATTAATTGTTTATCAGTTTAATGACGTCATTGTTTTATGCTTCCAAAACAATCAGGATTTTCATGTAGGCTTTATTATATTTAAGTATTTTTTGGTAAACCAAAATTGTGCATTGCTACGTCATAAATAATATTTTTTAGAACTAGAATTTTTTCTGAAAAAAATAATCTAGAATGAAAGTTGATCATATCAGATCATATTAGCTTTTATTTGTGAAAATTATTTCAAAAGTTTCAAAAATCATGAATGGTAACTTTGTGCTTTACTTCTTGAACGAATCATTACACCATTATTCGGCAGTGTAGTAAAAGCTAAATTGATGTACCGAAGCGAATGCATGAGTCTGACAAAAAAAAAGTCTGAAAAACTTTTCTGACGATGGTCCTCAGATGTCACTTGCCTGAGACATTGTCAAATGCTGAACCGTTTAAAACACCAAATTGCGAAGAAAGAAAAAGAAAGAAAATAATTTTTATTCATATATATTCCAATTTAGATATGAACCTACTTTTTTATTTGAATAAAGTGAATGATTTTGTGATCTATTGATTAAGAACTTATATTAAAAATATATATCTATTAGAGAATAATATTGAAAATATTCAAATTGAGCAATTATAGATAAGTAAGAAAACAAAAGCTTATTGATAATGGATATTATATTTGATTTGAAATAAAATATTAATTCAAAATATATCTTTTAAGTCAATTTAGTAAATCTAAGAAGTATTTATAAACTTTCTTGATAATCCACAAATTTGGCTCAATAAATTATATCACTCTTAAAAGATTAAATTATGCTTTTTTATTCTGAAAAAGATCTTCCTTATCAATTCCAGAACAATTCTTTCTAAATTTTAATAAATAGCCTAGTATGGTAACATGTGAGCAGTTACCATGCTGCAGTTATAAAATGTTCGTCCAGCTTTTTTTTTTGAATTCGTTCACAGCCTATTTGTTATTTGAGTTTATTTGATTTCAAAAATTTAAGAGTTACATATTTTGCTTTCTATTTCAATAATTTAAAATTTTATTTAAAGATACATATAGTTAAGTTAAGAATTTATTAATCATTTATTATATCTTTGATTTAAACGATATTTACATTAAATAATAAAAAGATTCTAATGTTTTTATTAAAAAAATTTTAATTCATTTATCTAGTTAACACTAGAACGCCCGAGGGGTTTTTTAGACCCTTTTTTGAAAAATTGAAACTTTAAATTTTATCACATATTAATAAAAGGATACTGGGCAATTCTGAAAAAAATCCAAATTTTTAATTTTATGATATCCTTTTAAAGATCTCGACGAGCTGAAACCAAAAATGTCAAAAAATTTGAAATCGAACAATTTTTTCAAAACTTATATGAGCTTAAAGTCTAAATAGGCTTATTAATTAAAATGAGGATTATATTAAATCTTTAACCTTTGGAATATATCAAATGAAAAATTGTATTCAGTACACAATAACACATCTTAGCCAAGAAGCGGATTATATATGTGAATTGTTTCATGAGTTTCAAGCAATTATTCGTGTAAAAATTAAATCCAGGTTTTCGTCATATACTGTTTACAATACGTGGATTAGATTCTCTTCTTTTTCATCGATGGATCCTATTCAAGAGTGGCATTGTGATTGTAAAGCTGGTTCAAGGGTTTTTAGTGCGCGTGCACATGTAACAAGTGAGATATGGCATCTTAGATATGGAATTTATAATAGAGAAAAACTTTTGTCAAAAAAATAGCAAAAATTTTTATAACTTTTGTTTAGATTGTGATTGTGATGATTTAGAGGATAATAATTCTTTTTTAATTGAAAATAAAAATGAAATTATATCTGATAGTGAATAAAATAATAAATTGAAAAATAAAATTTTTAAGTAAAAAATCTCTTATTTTTTAAAAGCGAATATTTTAGCTTAAGACTAAGAACTATTAAAATAAACGGATTCTTGATTCAAATGCAAAAATCTAAAGAACGGAAAAAAGGCAGAATTTGCATTTTTACTATGCTTTAGACACTCAAATAAGTTTAAGAAAACTTTTTTTTTTCAGGTCGACAGTCTAATGGCATCCGGGTACCGGAGGGCCATAAACAGATACATAACCTATTTTTGGTCTTTCAGGAGTGTAAGATAAATTTTTAGTGGAATAACCTTACTATTATTTTTTTTAATTCCTCTTTTATTTCTGAATATTCTTTAAAAAAAATTATTTTAAAAGCTTTAGAAATGAACAAGTTACTGTCATGTTAAGTAATAAGCCTATTTAGACTTTAAGCTCATATAAGTTTTGAAAAAATTGTCCGATTTCAAATTTTTTGACATTTTGGTTTCAGCTCGTCGAGATCTTTAAAAAGATATCATTAAATTAAAAATTTGGATATTCATCATAAAAAAAGCATATTTTTCAACAAAAATTAATTAATTTTCATAATTTTATTTTTAGCTTTCTGATTGAAAAAACAATTTTAAAACAAATAAATGTTAGAATACAAATTTAAATTTTTTAAGCTATCAATTTTTAAATTTCAGCAAAACAAGACATTCTTTCATAGATGTCTTTCATGTCTTTGGGTATTTTTATAACGAAAATTAATCTTTTTTTTTCAAATTTCTAGAGTTCATTTAGCTTGGATGATAATAACAACTTTTCTAATCTAAGAATAATTATTTGGTAATTATATATGCATTTATTAGATGCATACGAATAAGATAAATAAAGCCTAATTTCCTACTCAATGTGCATTTTTACCGATTTTTCTTTATTTATTAAATTTTTTATTTCACCTAGAAACAAGTCTTCTATATTTAATGTCTAAAAATATATTGATGCATGTTTTGACTTGTTAAAAAAATTATGATTTTTTAAAAATAAAATCTGGAAAAGAATAATTTCTCAATAAATAAAAATATTTCAATGCTTGTGAAATTCTAATTTAGTTGGTATAAAAGTGAAATTTTACTATAATCTTAAGGAAAATTCAGAAATGCCAATTAGGAAAAATAAAAACAAAAATTTCTTTAAATCTAAGAAGACCAAAAAATCTTCGAGAAAAATTCGACCAAATCAATACTCGGACAAGACCAAAGAAAAAGTAAATGCTGTACTTGATTTAGACATAAACAAGGATTCAACAGAATTCTTCTCCAAAAATGCCACTTTTGATCAGCACTATGACGCTCAGTGTTCAAATCGCGAAAAATACCTAGCTACAATGATAGCATTTGAAGACTATTCGATTGATTTGCTTCCCAATGCAAGATCTAAAGCTTTAGCTGCGGCTTTTGCTCGCCACGACAATGAATTAGTTGGATATTTTCTAGATAAAAATGAACAATTTGGATTCACTGATGTATTGAAAGCAGTTACTATTTTGGATAGTGAGCGAAAAAAAAAAGCCATTGAAAAAAAAATTGAGAGAATAACTAAGTCTGGAGCTGTTATCAAGGCAAAAAAAATGGCAGAAATAAAAAAAAATATTCACAATTTGGATGCTCAAAAGCCAAAAGTTGGATCATTTAGTGGTGCATTGGCAAAAAAATTGAAAAGATGGGTGAGGAAGTTCGAAGCCAAAGAACTTGAATTTTTTGCCATTTGTCTGCCAACTGAGCCATGGAAGAAATTGGCAGATCTTTGCCATTTCAATCCAGAAAAAGATTTTCCAAATGCGCCTTGGTTTTTGCCATTTTGCTTTGGCCAGAAACCACCTGAAGGCTCTAAAGTGGATAAATGTCGCAATATGAGCAACGAAAATGTAAATCAACTTATCAGTGAATTTGATCTACCTTATAGACTAGTACAAAATTTCAAAAATTCATTAAATGATGAGTCAAAAAAAGCTCTAGCTCAAAATCAAGAAAAATTAGATTCTATTTTATGGTACTATGAAGATTTATACTGTCCAGATGTTGATAATATAATTAGAGCCAGATTGGAAAAAGGTGAAAAAGTCGAACTAGGGTATGGAAAATTGATGGAAAGATTATTGTTATTCAAAGATTATAATGCAAAAAACAAAAAGTCCGAAAACAATTCCCTATTTTCTTTACTGATACCAATAGCTCAAGACAATTTAAAGAATTTCCGTTCGACTTTAGCTTCTCCTGTAGCTGTCCTAGGTGATGCAAGCAGCTCAATGAATGTGGCTATTCGAACATCAACAATTATTAGCTCTTTATTGGCAACAATTTGCGAAGCCAAATTGTCCTTTTTTAATTACAAAAATTTCAAATCCACTTTAGAGCCAAAAGATATTAAAGACGTTCTGCAAGTAGCCTTTGATACCAGAGCGAGTGGTTCGACTGCTCCAGCTGCTAGTTTAGTTCCTTATTTTGATAAAAAAGAAGTAATTAAAACTTTCATTATTGTGACTGATGAAGAAGAAAATACAAATGCTAAGACAAAAGATGGAAGAGAATGGAGATTTTATGAATTATTTATGGAGTATAGAAAAAATGTTTATCCAGCATCGCTAATTTTTGTCTCATTTTTACACCAACAGCATAGTCAAGGTCAAATGTATAGCATTTTTTCAAAAGAAAATGTACCTGATGTAATGCAGTTTAAATTTTCTCGAACTAGGCCTGATTTAACCAAATTAGATTCAATTTTAGGAAGCATTTGTTCTAAGTCTTCTCGATCCTTTGCAGGCCATTTGGAAAATGTTGAATCAAACCTGAGATTAAATGGTCTAACAAAATTTATTAAAGAGATGAATCTAAATTCTTAATTTTTTTTTCTCTTAATTCAAATAGCCAAATTTAATAAATTCTAACTAATTTAATTTTTAATTTTTTGGGCATGTAAAAAAAGCTTCGGATCATTTTTCCGGATAACTAAAAAATATTTAATTTTAAAAAATTTTATTAAAATTTAATTTTTAATATCAAATGTTCTTTACAAAAGTTTTTAAAAAAAAAAGCTCCTCAAAGATTCAAAAAAAAATCTATACAATAATAACAATAATAATAATAATAATAATAGCTAATATTCTACGCTCAAGTTTAGTTTAACTTAACTGACTAAGCAGGAAGACTAAAGTAGTCCCGCTTTAGTAGACTTTTCGTTTTTTTTGTTTCTACCGACATTGTCCAGTCTCTTTTTGAACTGGTTGGTCGAACTTGCTGTGAATCTTGTCTTCAAGCCGTAATAACTCATGTTCAAATATGCAAATCCTAATAGTATTGCGTCAATTCTGATAGGGAATAATCTCTTCTACAAAACATAGGCTTATTTGAGTTATCATGCCCTTATTTTACCAAGATTTTGGTCAAAAAATGGTAAAATTTTGAGTTTTTTTAGTTTTTTTTTATATCTAATCCGCGGTGTAGCCCAAAATTCCTAATTTTTTTTTCAGATTTGAAAACTAGACAAAATTCTGAACAAATTTTTAGGACCATTTTTCATTTTTAAGATTATAAAATTGAGTCAAAAAAAGGTGATTTTAAAAAAATTCATTATAACTTTGTTATGAAAAAAAAATAAAAGACACTTCTAATAACTCTTAATGGAAAGATTTTGCTATTTCGTTTGAAATCAAACCCAATTAAAGGCTTGTGGTGTAATCAAAAAAAAATTATAAGGGCCCGTACTGAACAAAAATTTGAGACACTAAAATTTTGATAAAAAGGTCAAAAAATGCTTCTTTTGAATCTCAATCACTAAGCAGAAATAAAATGGTAAGATTTTGCCACTAATTTTATCTTAGAAGAGATTTATCTATTGGCAAAATTTACCCAAAAAGCTGAATGAATAATCAATTTTTTGGTCTGTCAACGTTTTGAAAAATTAATGTTAAAATTTGTTGATGATAGAAAAATTTTAAATTTAATCTTTAGAAAAAAGACATTGTGATATAGCGACATCTCTGTCGATATCACTGGATTAGTTAACTAACTAAACATTGAGCGTTTAAGTTAGAATGGAGCATAAATAGCTACTCCTAAAGGTCTAACGAGAGACCGAATAGACGGACCCAAGGGTACTAATATTAACATTACTGACATAGGCTTACTTTAAAGGGTTACTTACTTAGTCTCTGGATATAGATACCCAAATATATTCTGTTATGTATTGTTATGTTCAATCAATTTTATAATTTTATCTTTTAATAAACTTAATACTCAAAGGACCGGTGTCAATTTGACACCCTTTATTATGCTCTAAATCTTTGGGACTATTCATCAGATTAAAGAAGAGATTCATAAAATATTTATCCATATTAGCAAATTCAGAAACTTTTAAATGGATATGAAGAACCATTTTTAGGGTATATGAGCAACAAGATAGTTTTAAATTGACGCCGGTCCTTTGAGTGTTAAACTAAAAAGAATTTAAGTGGATAAAACGTTCAACTGAACATTCCTCAAAATCATCAATTGAATGTAAGTGACCTGAATTTACAGACGTCCACGATGTTGCTTCGCCAAATTTTTCCCTGAACCTCTACAGATCTCCAATTATTCAATGAATGGTGGTTAAGACCTCTCAGAAATTGTATGGTTAAGACAAATTAATGGGGATGAGAGATATGATAGAAATTAAACTAGCCATGGTATGATAAAAATAAATTGTTTTTATTTAGATTAGATTTTGCTTTTTAAACCTTGATTCTTTATTATCATATTTTAAATAAACTAACTTGGTTGAAATTAAATTTGAGCCAGTTTTATTTATTTGAATGGAAATAATTTCAAAGAAAACATTTGTTGAGTCATAAGAAATTTTTTGGAAAAATTAAATTAAGTTTTAGACTAAAATTATATTTTTGTTATTTTTGATTTGATAAAATATCGCAATTAATTGAAATTATCAACAGAGTCTTAATATTTTTATTAAAATTTCAAGTTATCTAAGCAAATAATTGATGATATCTCAGAAACGATCATTTTAATTTATAAATTAATTTATCTACTAAGATAAAATTTTTTTTTCAGTTAATATTTTCAGTTTTTATAAAATCATAGATCATTTTGCCAACTTAATTTAAAAATTATTATAAACAAAATCTAAAAATAATTCTAAAATTTTTTACGTAATTTATGAACTAAATTACATTTTCTGCTGTATCGTTTTGCTATTTTTCTAAGTAAATATTTAAACAAAAATTTTAAATTATTTTTATAGGTAAAAATTAAAAACATATAAAAAAAAATAAAAAGTTTCCAAGGTTACTTATCAATCTAGCTTATAATTCAGAATTTTATTTACGCTAATAATTCTTATTCTTGTATAATGGATGAAAAATCGAATTCTAAAGAAATATGTTCCTTTGAACCAGATTTTCCAAATGGGAAATTCATCCATGTTTCAAAGGCAATTGGAATTACACATTCGCCAGCGGTTTTAGATGCTTGCACTCACGAAAGTTTTGATGCTTTGCTCGAATCAAATGAGTTTAAAGAAGCAGATTTGTTTGACTTTTCTAATCTTAAAACAGCTACTGATTTATTTTTTTGGAAGATTTCACAAAATCTTTCAAAATATGATGGCTTTAAGAAAAAAAATTCTGAAAATTTTCTTCTAAATGGATGCTCAAATATTTCTATATGGACATTGCATTATTTAAACAAAATTTTTGACAAAAATCTACTCAGCATTCCTTCAATTAAAGTAAATAATTTTTCTCAACTTTTTTTAATCTATTTATAATTTCTCAAATCAAAAAGCTAAACGAAAGATTTTCGTGCTGTGATAGAATATCAGAAAGTCTCATCGTTTCTTTAAACTACGATCCAAAAATTTTAGTGAAAAATGGTTAAAAAAAATTTTTTCTTTTAATGGACATTTTTATTTTTAAACAAAAATTATTTTAGATCAAATATTTGATCAAGCGAAGTGTGTTGTAATAAATTCAGATGAATTTTGCTCGAATCTTGCAGAAAAAATTAGTAATTCACAGGCTGTATTGCCAGTCGATAATTGCCAAAATAACTTCTTCAAGTATGCAAAATTAAAAGACACAAATAACAAAATTTTGCATCTTTATGAATGTTCTGAAGTAAGATTTTGGATTTTATTAAAAAAAAAAAATATTTTTTTGTCTAGTCGTGTTCTGAAATATTTATGAGCGAAAGAAATTCAATAGTTTTAACATTCGACACTAGTCAAGTAGTAGAAAAGAGTGCAGATTTGATTTTATCTCGATTGCTAATTATAATGGCAAAAAGTATTCTCCCTGTGAGTGTCTTAGTTCTTGGCATTGGCAAGAGTGATAATTGCATAAATGATAAAATTCGTCAAATACTTGTTGAACGATTTGAAAATATAAAAAAACAAATAAAGGAAAATCAAGATAAATATTTAAAGTAAGTTATAATTTAGTTTATTTGTTTATCTGTACCGAGCTAAAGCTCCTTTAGATTTGGTAATAAAATGAAAAAATCAAATAAAAAGTAAAATAAGATAAAAGTAAAAATAAAATAATGGAAAGTAAAATGAAATGTTGAAAGTTTAGTTACTGATATGAAAAGAATAACAGCTACGCATGTTTAAATATTTGACGATACTGGAAAAAAGAAGAAATGTTAAGGTAGCAATAAGATAGTCCGGTATTCGATATATCCTGATTCAAAACCTACTTCATATTCATTTAAAAGTCCATTCGAGAGTGTTAGTATATTGGAGGGGGTATTACATTTTAGATTCAAAATAGATCGCCAAGCTGAATATAGAATTATTTTTATCTTTTTAATGTTGATTTTTTAAAATTAAAAAATTTTGAATTAAATTAAAACAAGAAATTAAATTTAAATTAAATTTTAAACAAGGAAAAGAATAATCTAAATAGATCCTTTTTGCAATAGAAGCACTAAGCATTTTTTCATGTTTTTTTAAATTCAATATTAAATAATCTTACAATATAATAACGTAATTATCCGAATTAAATGACATGTCAGTAAAAAATGAATAAAAAAATATTTTTTGAAAAAAACTTCTGACTTTAATGACATTTAGATTTATATCAAAATTGACTTTCCATTTTTAACAGTATCTCATAAAGGCTAAACCAATTTTTTAATTTTTTTTAATAATTTCACTATTAATTACATGTCATTAAAAATTTGCTTTTTATTTTTTTTAAATAAGTGCTCAATTTTGAATAATATGTCACTAAAATAGAGTACTCTATTTTAAAGACATGTCAATCAATTCGGATAATTACTTTATCATATTTTAAGAAAAATTTTAAAATCTACATTATTTAAAAAAAGATATATTTTTTAATATGTCATTTTTGAAAATGCTAAAAAGAAGTGGATATATTTTATTAAAATATTACGGAAACAATTTTTATTTTTATATTTATTAGTGAAGGAATTATTAGTGGATTTTTTGTTTAGTTGATTTATTGATGCCTTTTTTGTTAGAATTATGATTGATCTCATCATGATTTTGTTCAATATAATTTTCATCTATAATGGTTTTGAATATTATAACTTTTTGATTGTGGCTATTGTATAAAAAACATATATAAAATACATAGCTGCATCGCATTGCGGGCCTCTTTTCTTAACTTTATTACAACAATACTTTTCTTTTTTTCCAGTTTCTGTTTCCTATGGCTTCTTATTTGATCAATTGTATTTTCTTTTAACCATTCGGTAACTTGGTTTGCATTTTCGAAAGTTTCTTCAATTATCTAGTTTTTTTTTGTTTGATTAATAGAAGGCTTTCTTGATCATCTGCTTCAGATTCATCAGATTCATTATGTTGAATTGGTCTTAAATTTAACTCACTATCTTGTAATTCTATCTTCTTGTTAGGGTTATATTTCAATTTAGTTTGGAAATAAATTTTTTAAAAATAATAAGTGCTTAAAATAAGTTTTTATTGAAGAAATTATGAAAGATTAAATTGTCATATTCAAATTGAAATAAGCGATAAAATCAACTTGGCAGAACAAATTGATCTGATATTGAATATCATAAATTTTGGAACAATTGATTTTAAGAGTGAGAAATTAGAAGAATTTACAATCAGTAGAATAAAGCCAAAATTTGAAGACATCTCAGAAAAATTATTAAACTACATGTCAGAGATTCAAAGTTCTATTGAACTTCTTCGCAAAAGTCACTTTGCCGAAATCAAATCATACAAAGCACCGCCAGCTGCAGTTGATTCTGTTTCACAAGCAATTTGCTATCTATTTTCCAAACAACCAAGTTTTGCTAATTTCAAAAATCTTATTAATTCATCAGATTTTCTTTATGAACTTAAAAACTTTGACTTTGATTCGGTTAACAACTATAAAATTACCCAAATAAAAAAATATATTGAGATGCCAGACTTCAATCCTGATTACATCAATAGAATCTCTCAAGGTTGTGGAATTTTGTGCAATTGGATTATCAATGTGTTTAATTTTTGCTCATTAAAAGCATCAGTAATTTTTTTTTGATTTTAAAAAGTTTTAAAATTAAATTTGAATTAAGTTCCAAAATTTTTCATCGGACGTTGATTTGAATAAAAATTTAACATCACCATACAAAACCATCAGTTCTTATTTGTTCGAAAATTCATTTTTTTGGTATAAATGGCACTTGTTTTACGAAGATAAATACCAAGAAACTGAAATAGAAGTAGATGAACTTATTTCAAAATTGAAATTGGACAGCCAATTCATTTTAACAATGGACGAATTGAATCAATTATTTCTGTCTAATGCAAAACTAAAAGATTATCAATTAAAGAATTTCAGCCAGCTTTTTTTAAGATTTGCTAGGGCTGAGAATGCTCGAGGAAGATTTTTATTTGATGAAAAATCTAAGCTAATAATTACAGATGTGAATTGGTTCAAAAATATTATTGATATATTATGCAAAGGGAACACAAATGACCAGGGCTTCAATAAAATATTTGGTTCCAGTTTTCCAATATGGACAGTAACAGATTTGAAAGAAAGATTAAAAAATCTTTGCCCCAATGATTTAATTATTAATAATCTAGTCTCTTTTTTGGAAGAAAATAATCTCGTCAAAGTAATCAATAGTGAACATATCATTCCATTGTTTTTTTTGAGTAAAATTGAAAATGTTGCTTATGTAAGTAAAAAAAAAATTTTAAATATTTTAACTTTTTTATCTGTGCATTGAAGAATATTTTTAATTTTTAAATGAATCTTTTATTAGTTCAATCTATTAAGAACAAAAGGATAGGGATTTAAGAAACATAAAAAATGTTAATAAAACATGTAAACTGTGAATCAAGCAAAACCCCAATTTTAAACTGTTAATCAACAAATAAATTTTTTTTTCATAAATGTTAATAAAACAAAAACATTTTTTCAAAACAAAAAAAAGTTGAAAATGTCTTCATCTATGACATTCTATTCCATTTCAAAATCAAAACCGATAAAGAACTTGCATTTTTTGATCATTAAATTTTATTCATTGATAGAACAGTTGTTTAAACTGCCGTGAATAGATGTTGATTTTGGATACTACTTGAAAAAAAAATCCAATTTCCATCTCAGAATTAACTTTGGTCATAAAAAACCATCTGATTTTTTGCTTGATTTATCATAAATTGTGTTTTATTTTAAGTTTATTACAATTTTTCACATAATAATTTAATAACTTTTTATGTTTATTCACTGTTTACGTTAAAAAATTGAATGCAATTTTAATATAACTTTCATCTTTTTTCAATAAAACCACAAAAATCGACAAATTAAGAATTTTGATCAAATTTCATTTTTCAAATTTAATCAAAAAATTTCAAATGCGCAGTAAAATGCATTTTTAGAAAATTCAATCCTTTTTCAACTATAAAAATAAAACTTTATAATTTTAGAAAAAGAAGTTAGAAAAATTCAAAAATTTGCACTGAAATTTAATTGTGTATTTAACCTATATGTTCTTAACGAACTTTATTTTGTAGTCTTTAGTGAAATTTTATAATCTAGTTGTACATAGAAATACATGCTTAAAATAATGGTATAAAAAATACCACAGTTGTTTTAAAAACATAAGTTTTAGAAGAAGAACAAGTCATGACTTTGTAATTTTAAAGTAATTATTAATTTATTAAGAAATTTATAATTAAATAAAAATAATTTATATTTTAAATAATTATTTAAATATTATATAATTTATTTAACTCATTTAATAAGGAAATAGTCCATGTTTGCCAGAACTTAACTAACACAATGATTCAAGAAAATTATTCCTAAAAGATTATGAATATTTTTCAAATATATTTTTTATTTATTTAGTCAATCATTTTATCCAACAAGTCAAAGTCATGACTTAAAAATTAAAAATTTTAAAGTCAGAGTCTTGACTTGTACTTTTGAGACTTTTTTTCCTGACTTTTGTACAAGTCTGAAAATATATAGAAGTTATAAGGAGCTGGTAATCTTCTATTGTACAGAGATTTTAAGAAACTAAGGCCCACATAAGGCAAAGCTTATATCTGGGAGCCGAAACATAGAGTTATTGAATTTTATGCATATAAAATATTTTTTTTTTAATTTCTAAGAATTTATTTAATTGAAAAATTTAAAGCAGAAACATATTTTCATGTTTTTTGTCAAAAAATGTTAAGTCATAGGAAAGTATTGTGCACAATTGTACATTAAGAAATTTTTTGAATTATTTTGAAGACATTAGAAAATTTTTGATTTTTAAAATAAAGGTCAATTTATCATTTTCCTCGGCATCTAAAACCCCACGCTTCTTTTGGTATCAAGTAAGTTCATCCATGTCTAAATTTTTTTATCCTGACTTCTATGAAAACCGCAAATCCAGAAAACTAACTAAATATGATTCAAGGTTTTTTGGAAATATTCTGTGCAAAATTCTTATGTATGTACTACATTAATGAAATGATTTTGAATTAGAGTAAAAGGATGATAGTTTAAGTAAATAAAATTATCGACTTAAACTATAAAATATATGAATTAATGGAAATGGAAAAAAATGAATTAATAAAAATGTTATTTTTTTAAATTTCTTTGAAAAATGTAAAACACTTTTATTTATGTAGATTGTTAATTTAATTAATTTAATTTTCTTTTCATTATTAACACTTTATATCCGATAAAGCAAATCATTTATCCTAGCTTTCATCTTCATTGACTTCAAAGGCTTCAAATAAAGATGTTTAAATAATGCCAATTGTTCGAAATAAATTATCTGACCAAAAAATTTAAATTAAATAGGAATGGGAAGAAGAATGGAATGATTTGGAATATAAAATAGTCTGGAAACTTTTTTCGCCATTTTCTTTCAACACATTTTCTGAATTTATTCGCATATTCTTTGATGCCAGCACATGTCTAAAAATATGGAGAAATGGATTTTTATATCAAGATACACATTTCGATGCTTTAATCAAATATTCTGAAAAAGAAAGTAAGAAATGAAATAAAAAAAAATATATATTTTAAATTATTTAAATTTTTACTTAGTTTCACTTAGTGTAAGAATGTTAGATCCAGAAAAAAATATAGAAATTGTTGACAAATCATATTTAGGCTACTTTAGAATGATTTATATGAAATTTTACACGTATTTAAATTATTTATTGAAAAAATCACACACTGCTAAAGAAGTATTTTTTAAATTCGGCTTAAATTTTTTTAAATTTAAAAATTTTTACAAAAATAAAGATTAAATTTATGGAAATCAATCATCCATTAGAGCTTAAAAATAATGAAATGACATTTTTGAAAAAATCCGAATCAGGTATTTTATTTAGTCGAATAATATTAAAATCATATAATTTAAAATTGAAAAAAAAAGATGATTTTGTTGACTTGAACGAAAAAATATGTGAAAGTGATCTAAATTATTTTCATGATACACTTGAAATATGCAGCCATGACTTTAAAATTGACAAAAATTTAAACTGCTTAAAATGCTCTAGCTGTCAAATTGATTTAGATGAATATAAAATGGTTAAAAAAGCCTATTTCGAAATGCATACAAAATTTAAAAATGCAAATTTTAAAGTTCAAACTTTAGAATCCAATTTGGTAAAAGAATGTAATGTAGATAGTTGTTTGTTTCTTGTAGCGGACATTTTTCTTAACAAAATAAATCAAGATTATAATTTTTTTGTGATTAAATTTTCTGAACACAGATTGTTTAAAAGCAGCAATCATTTTTTAATATTTGCTGAGTAAGATAAATAAAAAAATAGAATTTAAATTTAATTCACTTTAAAAATTTAGCTCTTCTCAAAATAAAGAAAAAATTTTGATATCAATTTTAGACCTCAGAGTGATATGTGCTCCTCAATTAGAAAACATTAAGATAAATCAAAATAAAAGCTTGTTGAATGAAGATGGTAGTTTATGTGAAAAAATTAAATTCGGCGATGAACTAAAAGTTGAGTTTTTTAAAAAAGTAAAATTCTAAAAATTATATTTTAAATTAATTAGATAAATTTTATTTTTAGAATGATGATTACGGATTAATTGTTTTCATTTTAAATGGATTAAAACTGTTTGAAATTGAGTATTCTAATATTTGTTTATTTCCAATATTCGGAGTTCCAAATGATGACTGGTTACATCGTATTTCTGATCAAATTGTTGAATTTAGCAATGTTGCAAAGAATATTTTCCACCAAACTGACCTTTCTCATTTGATTCATCATCGTCTAGAGGCTATAGATCGTAAAAACCCTCGCTTGATAGCTCCTGCATCAATTAGTAAGTTTGGCCAAAAGAATATCTAAATAAATATTAAATTTATTTTAGCGGAAGTAAATGGTAATTCAATTTGCATTCATTTTGATGGATGGGGTGATAGTTTTAACTACTGGGCTGATATAAATGATCCAGACTTTAGACCTGTCGGATGGAGTGAAAACTATGAAAAAAAAAGAAAAGAAAATAATTGGAAATATGAGGTTTTAGATATTAAATTCGATCCTCCAAAAGGTAAAATAAATTTCAACGATGGATTTTTTTTAATCTTTTTTTAGGCTTTTCAAGAATGAAAAAATTTGATTGGGATGTTTATTTGAGAGAAAATGAAATAAAAGCAGTTCCGTTTGAAATATTTAGTCATGTATCTTAAATTTTAATTTTTTTATTTGAAAAAAAATAAAGATTCTTACCAAAGGAACAAAAAAGTGGCATGGATAAATCCCATTTTAAAGGATATGGAACCCAATTAGTTCAAAAGTCATGTGATAAATTATATTATTTGCAAGCCAAATTGCTGGATTTGAATAATTACTTAACACAAAATGCGGCTTTGGTCATGGAAAACCAAGTTAAAATGACCTATGAACAAACAAGCTGTCCAATTAGGGGAATTTTAGTGTTACCAAAAAATTTTGACGACTTGAAAGAATGGAACAAAAAAAAAATTTTTGAAACTTTTCATATGTGCTGCATGACAAGACTAAATGACGAGTTGAATGTTTACTCTCATTTTTTAAATTCAGAAGGCATTCCGTTAAATGATAAATTTATAGACTCAAATGATTTAGCTGTTTTACTCCTATCAACATTTTTAGTTCTTAATTCCAAAGTAAGAAATTATTTAATTTTTTTTACATTTTTTTTTGTAAAAATATTAAATTTATGCTAATAGAACCTAATATTTTTTTATCATTTGGCCTTAAAAATTTCATCAGTACAAATTTCATTTTTTACTTTATTCCTAAGATTCAAAATAAAATAAAATATTCTTTGTCACTAGATAAATTATTTTGTAGAAGATATTTTTTTAGTAGCTGTTTAGAAAAGATAATAATTCGCACCTTCTTCATTTTTTTATAGTTTGTATTTAAAGAACCGGCAGTATTTTTTTTTGGTCTTCAATGAGCAACGCTGATTTATGAAATAAAAAAAAGGCATAATTTCCGAAACGCTCTATTTCTTTTTTAATTACTGAGTGTTATTGAAATTTTATTTTATTTTATTTAAAAGCTTTAAGAATTAAATTGAGGGAGGATTACAACCTACACATGTTTAAATATCTGGTAGTTCCGTCAAGCCCAGTGTTTTGTGTGCTAGTCATACAAGCAGAAGATCGAAATATCGCAAAGGAAGAATATCTAACACATATCTCTGCAGGACATGACGCATATTTAAACCCCTTTCACCAAGAAAAAGAGACCAATATTACTTTATTTGAAGTCTTCTGTTTATTTGAAAGGAATATCATATTTTAGATTTAGAATAGACCAAACTACCGAATTTTGAATACATTTTATTTTTTTAATGTTATTTTCTAAAAATGAATTTAAACAAGGAAATAAAATTAATAAAATTGTTCAAATTAAAAATTTGTGTATAATTACTTACATTTTAGGTTTAAACAGCATTTATATTTCTAGTAACTATTTACTTATAAATTGTAGCTTTAAGGGCGAGTTGAAGTTTATGATAAAATCAAAATGATCAAGCTCATGAGAAAAAAATTTGTTGCAACTAAACATTATATGCTAATATCGAAAAAGCCTGCAAAAAATTTCTTATAAATATTTAAGTTAAAAGGCTTTTAAAAGATTAAAAAATTTAGAAAAAGAATTTATAGATTTTATTCATTTTAATAAAAATTTAATTTAAAAAAAAAATTTTTTTTTTAAGTTTCAAACAATAATTCCAGACAATTGCAAAATATTTGAAAATATTGATTCAAGTTTAAATGAAATTCAAATAACAGCTTTAATTCGAAAATATCTCAAAAAATTACTAAAATATTTAGTTTTTTTTGTTGACAAAAGTCAAATTTTGAATAACAATTTTGAAATAGATTTAAACAAATATTTAAATCTCATATCCAAAGAGCAGCAAAAGTCAAAATTCTATAATTTTCAAAAGAGTCCAGGTCAATTGGGACGATGTTACTTTTGTTATCTAGCCGATTTCAAATACAATCAATCAAATGATCGATCTTTTTCATTTAAAAAAAAAATCAATGAATATTCAAAATTTTGTCTGCGCTTTGGCATTATTGGTCTTCAAAAACCGTTCGTAATCGACCAAAATTTTGTCTCAAAATATCCAAATCTTGTCGGACTAGTTCTCATAAACGTTCCGATTAGAATTGATGATGAAAATATTTTCAAACATTTCAAAAATTTAATTCATCTTAAATTATGGTACAATCATTTGAAATACATGCCGCCATCTATTTTGGAAATGAAAAATTTAAAAATATTGCTCTATCAAAACAATCTAGATTATAAAAGTTTAAATTTTAAAAAAATGCTTAGTTTGGAAATGTTAGAGATTGAAAATTTAGAAATAACTGATCCAAATGTGATGATTGAATTTCCGGACCGTACTGAAACAATCCGAATAAGTCGATCTAGTTTTGGTCATTTTTTTCTCAAATTAAAGCCAGAGAGCATCATCAATTTGAAAATGAGCGGAATTCCGTATTTTGACATGGACAAATATGGCAAAAGTAACTCTCTAATTAGCAAGGAGAATTTCACAAAAGAAATTTGCAAATCAAAATTTCTAAGCTTAGATTTCATTGAGAAATTGTTCAATCATTTTGATTCAAACTCAAATGGATTTTTGGAATCAGAAGAAATAATAAAAATAAATGCTTTTCTTTTCAAAAAATTTATGCGCATTGGTCCTGAATTTCCACAGGTTATTTTACAAATGAAAAATTTGGTCACTTTGGACTTGAGTTATCAGTCAATAACTCAAATTCCGGACGAGATCGAAAATTTAAAAAATTTGGAATCTCTTATTTTGAATAATTGCATTCTATTGCAAAATTTAAGTCCCAAATTGGCCAATTTGCATTTGAAAAAGCTTGATTTGAGCAATTGTCTTTCTTTGGTAACTCCGCCACCAGAGATCGTTCGCAGAGGCATAGAATCGGTCTTGACATATCTTGGCCGTATGAAATCTGGATATGTCGAACTAAAGCGCACAAAACTAATGCTAGTGGGTCTTGGTCAAGCCGGAAAGACCACGCTTTTAAAAGTGTTAAAAGGAAATTCGGATGAATCGGTCGAGGTAACTGATGGTATTAATATTGATGATTGGCAAGTTGAATTGGAGGATGGCTCAAATTTAACTTATTCAATGTGGGACTTTGCTGGCCAAAGTGTTTACTACAACACTCATCAATTTTTTTTGAGTTCAAGAGGTATCTATTTGCTTGTGTGGAATGTCAGATTGGGCAGTGAATATGCTGGATTAGAATTTTGGTTGAGCAGTATAAGTTGTCATGCTCCGGGTGCTCCTATTTTTGTTGTCGGTACACATATTGATCAGGTATTCATTCTGAATTTTTCTTAGTCCATTCGATCTAAAAAAAATTTAAAAAAAAAAACAAAATTTAAGGTCTTTTAATTCAATTTATTGAATTTTAAGTAAATTGATAGATCAAGATAAGACAGGCATTTTTTGAATTAAATACATAAAAGTTTTGCCATATATTTACCTCAGTTATCTCAGTAATAAGATATATTTTTTCCATCTAACTGAACTATTTCAATAAAACGAGGGTCTCTATTTTCGTTTTATCGAAAATAAATTCCAAAAATTCTATTAAAAAAGCATAAAAAATAAAAAATGTCAATTTTTAATAGAAAATGTCTTGTATTTTGGCTGCGAATTTCCAATTCCAGTTCTATTTCGTATAAAATGTTCCATGGTAAACAATTAGTGTTAGACACAAAAAAATGGTATGAAAATAAAGATAAAAAGAATTAAGTGAAATTAAAGTTAGAAAATAAAAATTGTCCTAGCGGCCATCAAAATAGACAAGAACAAAAATAAGTTTTGTTGGTTCAAAAATAATGCCTCCCAATGACGGTTTCCAGAACCATAAAAATATTTTTTACAAAAAATAAGCCTTTTTTTGTTTAAAATTTTCTTCATTTCTTCATCTTAAAGTTTTTAAAAGAAATTGTCAATTTTTCATTCTTCCTTTTTTAAATCCTCTCTCAAATTCAATAAATAATTAAAAATAAGAAAATTATATTTTTATTAGACGCTGTGAATTTTAGAACAACAAAACAAAAACAAAAATTTTTTAAGTGTATAAAATTTTAAGTTAATATCTAATTTTTATCAGAAGATATTTAAAAAAAACATAAATTTTTTGGAAATAGACTTTTTTTATAAAACCTTAAAATTTTGACGTTTTTTAATCATAACTTCTGAAAAAATTATCCGATTAAAATAAATTATAGCTCATTTTAATCAGGATAAAATTCTGTACAACATAATATATCAAACTAGTATTCCAATTTACTTAACCTTCGAGGACAACTTAGGGTCAGGATATGCATCCCAAATGGGCGTATGACATGGAAAAAAATGAAAAACTAAAATAACAATTATTATTTTCGAAAAAAAGACAAAATTCTGTATCAGACTACAAATTTTCATAATTTTATTATAATCGGATCATGGTTTTTTTTCAATTTAAAGTTTCGGACAAGCATTATTGTGCACCCGTTATGTAAAAACTTTTCAAGTTAATTTTAATAATTTTCTGATGCTTTACTGTTTTGCACAATTAAAAAGTTTTTACACAGAATATGTTTGGCTAATTCAAACCTTGTATCAGCTGATACATTTTGCAGAACAAATTTTAGACCATGGCTGAATATATTTGCAAATATATTCTTTTTTCATCTAAAGTAATGATCGATCAGTTTTGTTTATATCTAATCATGTGTGTTTTGATTCCATTAAAGAAAATAAGAATTTTGTCTTGCTTTGAAGACTTTTATAAAAATTTTATCTAAAAGCAAAAAATATTGATGTCTCCTCAGAGTAGGCTAAAAAAAAAAAAAGCCTTTTCTCCAAACATTTCAAGTTGTATTCAATATAAATTGATAATAAATTACTAAGGTTTCGAAATATTTCTTGGATCAGGAAGATTTAAAATCAAGGTACAAAAGTATAGCCGGGTTCTTTTTTGTCTCAAGCTATACTGAAGTCGGTATACCAGAACTTAAACGAAAAATAATATCAACTACTCTGGCAGAAAAATATATTGGAGAAAAAATTCCAGTAAATTATTTTTTTTAAAATTAATTTTATTAAGCTAGATTTAAACATTTGTATAATTAGGAAGCGTGGCTAAATTTTGAAAAAAGCATCAAAATAAGATCGCAAAATAATCCCATTATTTCGATAGAGAGTGCAAAAAAATTGGCCGAAAAAAATGCTATCTATGACAACCAAGAATTTCGTCAAGTAGTTAAATTTCTAAATGACTTGGGCTCATTGCAATATTTCGAAAATCAAAGCCTGAACAACAATGTTGTGATAAATCCTCAATGGATAGTGGACGCATTTGCCAAAATAGTGTCCATTAAAGAAACCTATATTGAAGACGGAAAGTTTTCTCATGATAAGATTACGGAAATATGGAAAGAATATGATAAAAACTTGCATGAATGGATGCTTAAACTAACAGAAGAGTTTGACCTTACATTTCCCATTCAAGATGATAACATGAGTATAGTACCTTGCCTATTGCCGGATACTGAACCCAAGTACGATTGGCCAGATATTGATCTTAAAAGTGCACTAAAAATAAAGCAGTTTAAAGTACAATACAGATTCGATTATTTGCCAATAGGCTTGTTTAATCGAATCCAAGTAAGACTGTTTCAATATGGTGACAATTCTATCATTTGGAAAAAAGGCTCTTTGCTGAAAAAAAACTCCCATTTAGCTTTGTTAAATCAATCTAAAAATTCACTTTCAATTGAAGTAAAAGTTCAAGGCGTAAAGCCCGAAAATATTGTGCTAGTAATTCATGAAACAATCGAAACTTTGATCAACGACTATTTCAATGGACTTAAGTATGATTTTAGCTTTCCTTGTCCTGAATGCGTCGAGTCTCAAACACCTGATCCCCACTTGTTCAGCTCAACATTGCTCAAAAGAGCTAATGAAATGAAAGCCCCATTCTTGCAGTGCGCCAAGCACTTTCATGTGGTATCAGTTGAGGAAATGATGGCCATAATGCCAGTCGATGACTCAACTAATCTAGACCTAAATTTAGAATATTCAATTAGAGACTTAAAAAATTTAAAAGATAAATTTAAATATGACATTATGTTTTGGTATTGTGAACAGGACACAGATCTTGATCCAACTAAATCCATTAGCCCTCTAGCTGTAATTGATGCCATTGAATCAGAAGGTTACAAAATATGGTACAGTAAAAAGCCTTCTAGTGAAAAACTTGATCGGATAACAGCTGTGATTAAACAAAGCAAATTGGTTATATTTGCGGTATCGGACAGTTTTGCTTCGGACTTAAAAAGTGTTCAAATATTTGAGTTGTCCAAAAATCTCATTAAAAAAACTTATCTATTGATCGAATTTGGGCTGATGGGTGCAAGAAGTTGGCTCAAAAATCCGCTCTTTGCCTCGGCGTGCTCTGATTTTAGAGTAATCATGCAGGATCCAAAAAGACTTGCAACTAAATTAGCTGACACGTTTGAATCAATTGAGAAAATTGTTCAGGCTGATCCGAAAAAATTCGAGGAGAAACATCCCGATGTTTTTATCAGCTATTGTTGGTCTAATTCTCATGAAGCTATTAAAAAAGGATCCAAAGGATCAAAAAAAAGTCTCGGTGCATTGGATCCGAGAAGTTTGGTCAAGTATTTTGCTGATAATGGAATACATGCATGGCTAGATGTGGACAATTTAGATTCGACAACTCAAATGTTTGGCGAAATTACTAAAGGAATGAATTTGGCAAAGATTATTGTAGCCTGTGTTTCCGACGAGTATGTCGAATCACAGAATTGCAAATTAGAATTCAGATTTGCTCATATTTCACTTAAATTGCCGATAATCAAAGCAGTAGTTGGTCTTGGTAATGAGTGGCGAAAAAACGAAATTGCATTTTTAGGAAGCAACTACCCCGAAGTCAATTTTCAATATGAAACAAAAGGTAAATTTTTTAAAATGAGTTTCAGTCTCAATGAATTTTTTCTTGGAAAATACCGCAAGGTTATTGTGCGTGAACGTATATATTTAGACTTTAGTGGCATATTAATAATTTTTAAAGAGATAGGTTTCAAAATTTAGTTAAAATATTCAGAAAATAATCCATTTAATTAAAATATTCCAAATTTAAATCAAATCGCATGATTTTGAGAGTTTATTTTAATACAATAAATAAAATAAAATTCACAGATTTGTTCAGAATTTTGTCAAATCTATGAAAAAAAAAGAGTTTTCTTTTTTGTGATTTCTGAGATTTCATTTCAAAGTGAAAAATACTGTTTTTTTTTTTTTAATTTTTTTCAATAATTAAAATTTCCACATACCATGTTTAGAATAAAAATATACACCAAAATGTAGAAAATTTTATACTCTTTCAGAAAATATATGATTTTCAAAAAATTTTTAAAATTATTGATTAAATTTCTAGTAAAGTCTGAAAGACTTACAAAATTTTAAAGGATTAGTTTTTTTTTAGAGCCCTGGATACAAAATTTTTTTTAGTCTTCCACAAAAAATGAGTTTTTACGAATTTCAAGCCCAAAATTTTAAATTAAGATAGCACTCAAGTTTTGAATTAAATGTCTTTTAAATGTTTTTTTAATCATTGTCCAAAATATTTTCAATTACATATTAATTTTGGTAAAAGAACATGAAAAATTAGTTTTTGGTAGAAAAGATCAAAGCTTTTAGATTTGTTGATCTTGATCGGAATCAAAACTCAATGACACAATTGGTCAATCATATTATTCCCTAGTTTTAGAGCAAAGGGTTAAGAGAACTCTATTACTTTTGATTTCCACTCTTTTGCCTTTACATTTGCTTCTCCGCATGTCATTGCCATTTTGATGAGCTCTTTCGTTATTGTTTACTTTCATGTTACTTATTGTCTTTCTACCTTAAGTCGCCCTTGGGGTTTCAATCGAAGAGTTTTTTTGGTATCCTTTATTCTTTCATTCTAATTAAAATTACTTTTGTTCTTAATGCATTGCTTTAATGTCTCTGAATTTGTTCTTTTTTATCCTCCCCAGTCTTTAATATGGAAGGTGTTCAAATTTCTTTTGTCAGATTCACACATCCCCCAACATTCACTTCCATACATCAGTGTTGCTTTTACTACAAAGTTGTTTTTGTTTGAGTTGTGTTTCCTTGCTAAATCTGGTTGATTTCAATGCTGGTAGGAGTATAGCAAGTCTTAACAACATTCTAAACGCATGAGATCAAAGTATTGCACTGTGAAACTAAAGAAAATTAAGTTGACTGACGTTGGTGTTGTGTTAAACTGAATACTTGTCTTTTTATTCACACACTCATTCCAAAGTCTTAGTATAATATTTATTTTATTAAATAGAAATTAAAATTTTCCTTCAATGACTCTTGTACAAGCCACTAGACACTTAAGCAAATTTAAAAAATAAAAAAAAAAATTCAAACTTATTAAAAAATTTTTCATTTTTTTAGATTCTTTAGCAACACTCTTAAAATATGTTAAAACTGAGCTTTCCAAATTAAAAAGCAACAAAAATGATGATGCATATGATAGAAGCATTTCAATAATTGACTCAAATAACAACGCTTATCAAGAATTGTATGAATTGACTCAGCGAAAATTTTTGCGCCAATTAATTCAATTTTCAGATAAAAATCCCACCAGCAGACCATATCCTCGACTTTTCTTTTTAGATCTAATTGACGAAAAGAGGTTTAAAAATTTCAAGTACAAAAGTGATGTTCCTGAGACTAAGTCATCTGAAACTGATAACGAAGAAACGGAGCGGAGACCATCATCGCAAATGGAATTTAATGAAGCAAAAAATTTTATTATTTGTGTCAGACCAATGTGTGAACACGAAGAATGTTGGCATTTTTCTGATCTATTGGTTTTGTATCCAAAAATTTTAAATCCAAATTGTGCCTATCTGCTTCGAATTATGACTATCTTGAGGAATGGTAGCTACTCGAATGAATTTGGGGTTTTGTTCACAGAGCAAGGAAAAAAGCTATACAATGAAATAAAAGAAAAAATGACTGAAGATTCTACTGAAATTAGCGATTCGTACAATAGTTTAAGAAATTACTTCATTAGTAAGTTTGAAGAAGATGACTTCTATTTTATAGAAAAAGATTCGAACCAAAATTTTTTCGGTCTAAAGAAATGTGAGCTCAAAAATGGTAAAATTTTATGGCTATGTCCCGAACATGCAGAGAAGAGTGGCGGCAAAATTATTTCAGATCAAAAAAATTCAACACGAAATCAATATGAACAAGAAAAAAACAAACTCATTTTAGAATTGGATCAAGTTGAAATAAATATATTTTAAATCAAATTTTATTATTTTAATTTATGAAAACAAATGTATAATAAAAAATTTATTATTTTATTTTGGTTTTTTCTTTTTATTGAAAATAGGCACTTTGAATTTTAGAACAAAAAACTTTAAATTTTAAAATATTTATTATATTTTATTAATATTTATTTATTAACTTATTTTTTCATTTTCAATTATTTTACTTTTAGTTGACTCTCTGATGACTTAATTCGTCTTTAGCTCTTCTTATTTTGAATGATTATGAAGTTACAGATAAAGATGCTTAGTCTAGCTTTTTTCCTACTTTTTTTCACTTGCTGTTGTTAAATGAACTCATCTTGACTTTAGCTGTTTGGGATTTCTGCAATCAAAGACATTTTTTGAACAATAACTATTATCTAGCTTCTCAATGATTTCCTTTATGTAATATTTTTTTTTTAATTAAATTATATAAATTATATGATTAAGATTTAAGGCTTTTGTTGATGCTAGGAACATTCTGATTTAAATTTCATAAACTATTTTTTAAAAAAGATGAAATATTTAAAAATTCAAATAATAAATATTGCAATAATAGGCATTTTTCAAAAATTATTTTTAAATTAATCAATAGTTAATTAAAGAATTTATTTTAAAAAAAAATTTAAAATCTTTTCATCTTTGTGAAATCTGATTATGTTATGCATCGTAATGAATTTTTTTGATAGTTTTGTCACTGGATCCTGTAAAAATGTTACCATTTATATCAACTTGCAGGCAATTAATTTGATGCTGATGAACTTTGATAGTTTTAATGCTTGTGCATGATGCTAGATCCCATATTTTAATTGTTCCATCCCATGAACCACTCATTATTTTATCATTTTTTAAAGGCCATATGCAAGAGACCGGTTCCATGTGTCCTTTGAGTGTTTTTTCACATTCTCCTGATTCTACATTCCAAATTTTGACTAGTTTGTCCTTAGAACCGCTGGCTAATTTGTTATTTTCCAAGACTTTGATACAAAGTATATAATCATGATGTTCATTTAATACTCTTAGACATTTTCCCGATTGATCCCACAATCTAATCTGACAGTCTGATGAACCACTTAGTATTTTTTCGTCTTTCGTTTCTTCAACACAATTAATTGCATTTGAGTGGCCTCGAAATATAACTGAACATTCTCCCGATAAATGATTCCATAACTTGAGTGTACAGTCTGATGATCCACTGATCATGAGTCCAGATTTCAAGAGTTTTAAGCATGTTACTGAATCACTATGAGCGTTTATACTTTTTGTGCATTCTCCATTCTTTATGTTCCATAGTCTAATCTTTTTATCAAAAGAACCAGTTGCTAAAATGTCATTATTGAGCACACAAAGACATGTTATGGAATTTAGATGATCAAACACGCTAAATTTTCTTACACATGTCTTGGTTGCAGTGTCCCATAGCTTCACAGATCCGTCTTTAGATGCGCTTAGTAATTTTGTATCATTGATCAATATCAAATCATTTATTTCATCAAGATGAGATAAATTTTCGTTTAGTGAATTGTCTCTCAAAATATTGTTGACTTCTACATGCACTTTTTTTTGTTTACTTTCTACAAGTTCACCAAATACTTGGCTTATACTGGAATCAGAATATTTAAAGATGAGATCCTCTCTGGTTAAATCATTAATAGCTGACTCAACCAACTTGTCTTTTGATTTCACATCACCAAGATTTTTTTTAAACAACTCGAACTTTTCATCAAGAGTGAGTTTTTCATCAAATTTGTCCACATGAATTTGAAAAGCATCTATTTGTTCAATCATTTGATTAAATTTTATTTTTTTATCCTCTTTATTTTTGGTTATTTTATCCATTAAAACTAAATAATGCTCATGAATTTTTTTTTCAATATCATTTCGTCTTTTACAAACATCGTCTACAACATTTTGATAGCTTTTTTTTATAAAAAAATCTGTTTTTCTTCTATATTCTTCCAAATCTTCGATCCTTTTCTCAAGATGTTCCAGTTCTAAATCAAATTCTTGTTTTTTCTTATCGAAAATTTTTGTCAAATGTTTGTAACTTTCCGAGTTGTGCTTTTTAGAAAAAAAATGAACTCTTCTCAGCTGATAAGTTAAATTATTAAATCTAGACATTTCACAAATGTCTATTTTAGAAAAAAAAAAATTTTAAAATAATTTTTATTAATATTTATAAAACTTTTTCTTTTTGTTTATTTTATGCTATTTTTAAAAAATTATTTAGAAAAAATTCTTAATTTAAATTTTTAAAAATAAAAATTGTGCTTAAATGTTTGACTTGAAAAAAATTAAATCAAAATTATTTTCTAAGTCTACCAAAGACTTGGCATGTATCCTCTTCTATTTAACACCCATTGGTTGTTTTATTTATTTGACAAGAAAATTTTATTTCTCTGGTGGTCGATGCAAATCAGATGTGAGACTTGATGGTAAAACTGTAATAGTCACCGGTTCTAGTACTGGTATAGGCAAAGAAACAGCGATGGATATGGCACGAAGAGGAGCAAGAGTGATAATGGCGTGTAGGAATTTGGAGAAAGCATCCAATGCCGCTGATCAGATACGTAAAGAGACAGGAAACGGAAATGTAACTATAGAACTATTAGACCTAGCCTCGTTCGAATCGATTCGAAAGTTTTGCTCAAAAATAAACGAAAAAGAGGAAAGAATCGACATTTTAATTAACAATGCGGGTATCACTGCTTGTCCAAAATGGAAAACTAAAGATGGCTACGAACTGCAGTTCGGTGTTAATTATCTTGGGCACTTTTTATTGACAAATTTGCTTCTTGATAAAATTAAAAAATCACCTTCCTCAAGAATAATTAACGTGGCGTCGATTGCCTATATGTTTGGAAAGATTAACTGGGAAGATGTAAATTCTGAAAAATCATACGGCCCTATCAGTGCTTACTGCAATTCAAAATTAGCAATTGTATTGTTCACGAGGGAATTAGCTAAAAAATTGAAAGAAACTAATATCACAACTTATTCAGTACATCCAGGTGCTATTCGATCAGAAGCAGGACGTTATTTGGCTGATACTTATGGATGGAAAGCTTATTTTTTCATATACACTTTATATCCGTGGGCCATGTGGTTTTACAAAAATACCCAAGAAGGAGCGCAAACTTCCATATACTGTGCTGTAGAGGAAAACTTGTCTCATTTAAGCGGATCATATTTTAAAGATTGTAAGCCCAAAAAACTACTACCTCATGCGTTAAACGATGCAGATGCAAAAAAATTGTGGATGTTAAGTGAAAAATTAACTAACTTAATATAAACTGAATTTTTCTACAAAATTTAATTTTTTTTTTCATGAATTAAAATTTTTCTATGGAAAAAATATATTTTTACACAAGATAAAAATCAAATTATTTTGAAAAAACATTAATAAATAACTTTTTTCAAATTTCAATTGTGATAATTTTTCTTTTATGAAAATATTTGCTTTTAAGTCATCGTTTCTATTCTGTTTATACACTTTTAGGAAATAATTTTCAGCGTTTGGGAAGTGGATCTATTTTCAAAATTGTGATAGCAGAAATCAAAGATTGAATCCATCTAAACTAGCTCAGTCGGTCGCGAAAAGAGGATGCTTAGATAAAAGGGTGATGTGGTGTGTTTGGTGGAATTTCCAAAGGATAATCTTTTATGAAAATGATCGAACTTCTTTTTCATCATCCAGTATATGTATAGGTCAGATCTTTCTGTGTCTGATGATCATCTTTTTCGTTCAATGGCTCATTTTCTTAGAGGATCAGAAAAAAATCTCAAAAAGCCCATTGAAAAAAAAAACTAATATATTTTAAATTAATTCTAAATAGTATTTATTTGAATTTTTCAAGTCTTAAAACCTATAAGGATATGACAATTAAGCACACATTTATGAGGATTTGGTAGAGACGCTTAATCGTGCTTTATGAATCTATGCTTCCAGGAGGGCTCACTTACTTTTTGCCCTACAATTCATTTTTTTTACCTCAAAAATGCCAAAAAAATATTATTTATTTCAGAGTTTCCAAGGTATTCGAGAGTGTATCAGGTAAAAAGAGTGTGATGATGAGCAGTTATTCGAAAAAATAAAAGAGAACTAGAGAACTTACCCAAAATTAGCTATTTATTCATTTTATTTAAATCTAAGCTAATGGTGGCAATCTAAAAATCTCTTTTTGATAAAAGATTGATATGTTTTTAATTATTAATATTTAATTTTAGTTTTTTAAATCAAAATTTTCATAATATCAACAAAAAAATTAATAAAAAATTTATTTCAAGATTCAAATAATTAAAATTAATCAAAATTTTTTTGTTAAATAAAAATACAATTAAGAAAAAAACTGGTATCATAAAAACATTAAATTATTTTTACATGAAAATTCTCTAATTTTCGAAAAACAATGTATGCAAATCAGTAGGATAATAATTGTTCTTATCACTATAATACTTTTGACTGACATCAGCACTGCATAAAAGTTTAAATCCTCGTCTCTCCAAATTATTTAGAATAAGAGTCATCATTGCACATGTGTAAACTTTATCTGAGCCAAAAGTTGAAAAAGGATAACCTGATAGTTTAATTTGGTACGAACCATAATAATCAGACTCCTTTAGAATTCCTCTATGCCACCCACTTAGAACACCTTCTTTTACATCGCTAGCTAGATTAGAATCTCCGTTTATGAGACGAATTTTGTCTGATTCATTTAAACTTAAGCAAAAATTGACCAAATTCTTGGGCTCAATTGGTTTAGTTCGAAAGAAAAAAGTGCTTTTGTTGGTAACATGCTTAGTCAAGTCACAAGCTGCATAAATATTCCATCCATAGCAAGCAAAAAGATTAAACAAATTGTTTAATAAAAGTCTCGATTCAACAGCTTCGGAGGCATGGCTGTCCCATGGGTTACCAGCAAGTTTAAATTCCAATGCATGATCAATCATTGATTCTCTTTGTATTCCTCTTGA
>PJRA01000509.1:701826-776528 GCA_016987375.1 Brachionus koreanus | reverse complement strand
GCCAACCTCCCTCGTATACTTTTTCACTCAAACAACCCCAAAAATTTTCGATTGGGCGCGCTTGAGGGACATTTGGCGGGTTGATATCTTTGGTCACATAATTTACATTTTCGTTTGTTGTGCTTACCATAGAATAGTGAGCAGACGCTAATTCAGGCCAAAAAACGTAGTCAAGGTCTTCATGATACTTATGTATAAATGGGAGCAATCGTTTATTCAAGCATTCGTCGATAAAGATGCTCGAATTGATGGCAACCGACTTTGATAATCGAAAAAGAGGCTTAGACATATCTCTATCAGATATGGCTATCCAAACAAGCAACTTCTTTGGAAACTTCTCTTTTCCACCAAACCGAACACTGTCCGGACTATTAGATTTGTCATTTGTGTAATATCCAGCATTTCCCGGCATGTTGTCCCCCGCCAGAGTAGAAAAATGATGAACACTGAATTTTCTTCCAAGTCTTTCAATCAATTCAATTTCAATTCAATTTGCTTTTGCACATGCATTCAATCTTTCAAAGTGCATAACTTTATATTATAAAGTTAACAGTCACAAACCCAATTATCAATTTTGATTAAAAAAATCCAAACGTTTTTTCTATTTACCTATTCAAAATATAAATTGTCAAATTGGATTTACATTTTATAAATATTGATAAAATTACCTATTTATTTATAAATTTATTTGTAATTTTACAAATTGTATAGTGTCATGTATACAATTCACAAATTTATAAGAAAAGATTTATAAATTGAATGATTATTTCATTAATAAACTAATTTTAATAAAATGTCAATTAAACAGAAATTAAATAAAAACAGTCAATTTTTATTTTTACAACATTTATTTACTAAATTAATATGACAATGTGAATTAAATTTGATACCCGAAATAAAATATATGTATTTTTTACCGGCACAAGTACCATTTCTTTCAACTCCTTATCCCTTTAATTAGTTTTTTTACCAGCTTCCCTTAATGAAATCTTATTTTTAATAGCTGAATAATCAAAGTTTAATGGACCATGATACATTTCCAGACCACAAGCACCTAGACTATCTTTTAATATTCCATGCTCCATAGCTATTTAACGAAATTCTCCTTCATTATTAACTTTCCGAACTAAATCAAGTAATCTATACTGTATCTCCTATCTATACTTGGAATCAAAACACTTACCTTACCATCTACTGCAAACTCAAGTGTTCATTTATTACTTTTTTTATCATGTTTTTCTTCCATTTTTTTTATAAATAAACAGGTAATTTTATCAATATTTATAAAATGTTTATCAAATTTGACAATTTATAATTTGAATAGGTAAATTTATAAATCTTGCATATTTATAATTTTGATAGAACATATATAAGCCATATTTTTCAAAAAAGTTTTTAACATCATAAAAGTTTTTAGCATCAAATTTAAACTTAAAGAATTTAAATATCGAAAAATAATAACTTTTAGCTAGTTTAATTATTACTTCTTTTGAAAAATAACACATAAGAGTTGAGCTATAGTCAAAGTATGGAAAAATAAAAGTTTTAAAAATCTGTCAAGAGTCTTTAGATACAAAAGTCTTTTAATACTAAATAATTTTTTATTCACAACTTAAGAGATGGTACAACCTTGTTTAGAAAAATTTAAATTTAAATCAATCTTAAAGATCAAATGACCATTATATAAGCACCATTCATTTAAGTGATTTAAAAAATACCCCACTCTTTTTTAACTATAAGAACATCTTTTTTATTAAACAAATTATTTATTATTTCCCTTTTATACTAATTCAATAAAAAACATATATTCTAATAAAACATAAACACAATCAATAAAAAATAATTATTTATTTATAAATAATCTGAGGAGAATTGTAATTAACTAATAGTTCTTCTTGTTTTCGAAAATAAATTGAATACTCAGAAAAAAATAATTCCAAATATTCTTGATTTGGGTTCAAGCAAGATTTTAAACTTAATCGCTTCGGATTTGTGTTCAACAAATAGTCAAATATACTAAATGATTTCGTTTGTTTCTTACTCAGTGTTTCATCCATTTTGTTCATCGCTAGAATCAATTGGATTGCTTTTTAAAATTATTAACTGACTAATTATATATAAAGAGATGAAACAAAGTGAATACATTTCTCAAAAAAATTTATAAAAATCATTTAAACTAAAAATTTTCCTTTTTTATACTAACATAAACAAGAAATTATAAACAAGAAGGCATTATTGGATGTTTTTCTTTTGTTTCAAAACGCCTTTAGAAAGTTACCATTTTTTTAAGTGCACTGTTTTGAGAATTTGAATGTGGGAAGAAATATGCAATTTTGTGTTTCAGATTTTTTTCTTAATTAATATTTATCCTAAAAGATACAGGATGTTACATGAATTTTAGAAAATTTTTAACTTTGAAAAAATAATTTAAATTTTACATATTAACAAAAAAATTAAATAAAAAAGAGTTATTTGTTCCTATTCTGAAATTACTCTTTAATGATCGCTTGAAATTTAAGTATATCCTACTCGATTGTGTAATTGCTACTTAACTATTTCTAATTTTTTCCCTGATACATCAGATAATTAACCATATGCATCCTATAACTCTCTATTTCATTATATCTATTTTTACTTTTTTTATTTTTTTTATTATTTTTCTATTTTTTAAAATTATTTTTACTATATTTTATTTAATTTTATTTAACTTTATTTTGACTTTAATTATTTATTTTTATTTATTTTGATTTAATCAAACAATAAAAGTTTTAGGAACATCATAGAGAAAAGTCTCAAATGGGATAGCCCCCTGTAACTAAATTTCATTGACTTCAAAAAAGCCTTTGACAGCATACACAGAGAAGCCCTATGGGCCATACTTAGATCTATGGCTTACCACAGAAAACAGTTAACTTGATAAAACCCTTCTACGAGAAATTCAAGTGTAGCGTGATTCTGAAAAAGGGCAATTTGAGAGCTTCAAAGTGTGTACAGGAGTAAGGCAAGGGTGCGTTCTCTCTAAGACACTATTCCTAATACTGATTGATTACGCCATGAAGAAAAAAACTGTCAGTGCCAGGGATATACAATGGGGGTTAACAACCAAGTTTGAAGACTTATTTTCATAATATCTAATACAGAATAACATATGCACATGAAGACACACGATTAAGCGAACAACGCTAAACCACCTGGGCTCGAAATTAATGTGGCCAAAACGAAAGCGTATAAACACTAAATTGGACACCCCGATCACCAATGTTTATTCACATGTCGAATGTGTAAACTAATTTAGAAACTTAGGAAGCACCATTAGTACAACAATGGGAGCACAAAGAGACATTAAGAAAAGACTTGCTAAAGCAAAGAATACCTTTGCTAGACTCAGACCAGCATGGAAATCAACCAGCTAAAGCAAGGAAACAAAACTCAAACTGTACAACTCTGTAGTAAATGCAACATTGATGTCCGGAAGTGAATGTTGGTGAATGTGTGATTCTGACAAAAGAAGTTTGAACATCTTTCACACTGGATTGGGGAGGATTCTGGTCTGTGACATTGTCGAATGCTGTACTATACAAAAGAACAAATTCACAGCCATTAAGTCAATGCATTAAGAACAAAAGATTGTGACATGGACATATCCTTGGAATGAAAGAAAATCGAATATCAAAAACGCCTTTCAATGGACATCACATTTTCAAGAAAATCATCATCATCATCAAGAAACTGAATGTTGAATGTGAAATAAAAAGGATATTTTTTCACAAGCGAGACAGTCCAGAAATGAACCTTTTCATGGGTTTGTTACCCTATTAAGAAATTTAGCTAAGGATTGTAACTTTGGAGATAAAGTTAGAGAAATAAAGCTTGGTAGAAATATGGAATTGGCGAGACGATAATCCATGAATATTCAAGATGATGAACCAACCACCGTGAATTCTTCAAAAATTGATTATCAACCTTTACTGATGAATTAAAAGTCTGAAAATCCATGGCACTGTTTAGCAATTGATTTTAATTGACCGATAGCTTCTAACAAATCTATTTTAGAACTGATATGTGAATATACCATTTCAGCTTGAAGTGGGACAATGGTCTTCCACTTAACAGCCAAGAGTTTTCATATTTTTGTACAATATATAGTAAACAGAAATTAGACAGAAGGTACTCGAAATGCTGAATCGATTGGTGTATCATGGCAGAGAAAGCTAAATCTATTCTAAAGCTCTTATATAGATTCATAGAACTGTACAACTGGGTTACAATCAATAAGTTTGATTTTTATGTATAATTTTATTCGAATGGCAATGTATTGGACTATTGGATCTGGCAAGTTTTCCATCAGTTAGAACAAGATCAAAAAATACAAGAATCCCAACAACTTTAACAAATTAGGGCAATTCTAGTCAAGAATTTTATAGAACAAATAGTACAGGGTTTTTTTTTTCTAAAAAAAAAATTATCAAATTAATAAACAATTCTGTGATAAAATATAGGTGATATTTTATTTTTATCTTTTTTTAAAATAGAATTATATTTGGCACAAAAGTTTATCTAAGTTTAACAGATCGGTTTAAACTTATTTTAGCATTAGATGAAATAAAACAAGTTACAAAAAGTGTTCCAAATTCAACTTGGCCAGTTCAGGATGAAAATCATCAAGTTGGCTTTGTTGAATTCAAGTTAAAGAGTTCACTTTGTCTATTATATTAAACATTGATAAGTGTAAAGTTTTACATATTAACAACATGAACACAAAATTCGGTTATTCTATCGCTCAACAAGTTTGTGAAAGAGATTTTCTAAAATTGGATTTTCAAATAAAAAATGTGAGCGCAAGAGCCAACTGTATATTGAGGATGATTCATAGATCTTTTAAATTACTAAAAAAAAAAAAACACTTTGGCTAGTATTTTGTTCACTAGTCAGACTTTATTTGCAATATGCCATCAGCTCATGGTGTCCATATTTAGAAAAAGATTAAACTTGATCAAAATAGTGCAGATCTAATGCAAATGTTCAAACTAGTGAACAATATGGAGATTGTGAATTTCAGAAGAGCCATAAAATTCAGCTTAGATACAAGGCCTGACACCAAAAGGTATAATCTTAGAAGAAATTACAAGAACTTGTTGCGAAAAAGAGGAAGAAATTGGAGTCCAAGATTTACAGAGATGTTGGTGTCTGAAATAAGTAGTCAAAAGAAATTGTGAGTGCAATTAGTCTAAACAGCTTTAAGGCGAAGATTGACGCTTGGATAGCGAAGCACAATGAATCTACTGCTATTGCTAATTAGAGCTTTGCTTGAACTACTTTTACTGAAAGTTATCTTGGAAGTCAAAGAAAAATTGTATTTTATAAAAAAATTTTATTTAAAAAAAATATAATTTCATATCGATAAATAGACTTAAATCAAAACTAGCTCTAGATTAAAATCTAAATTTAAAATGCTTATTAAGCGTGGCCAACTAATTAATAAACTCTTAAATTTTTGCTTCGCTGCTTCAGTCTGAAAAGTTCTTCTTCCAATTGCCTTAAATACTCAGTGTAATTAAACAACCAAGGATAATATCTCGAATACTGCCAATCTATTTTGTTTTTAGGAGGAGAATAACTTGACATTGACAGGTTTCTTGGATACTTATTCGGGGCCTTTCTTTCTTTAGCAAGCAGTTTTTCTGTTGCGTCATGAGCTTCTTTGAATGGTTTGTTCTCGTACTGTTCTAAAAAAGAAGCTCTTCCCAAATCGTTCGAATTGAATCTAGTTGTTTCATTAAAAGGCGATTTAGCTCTGTAAAAAACTGGATCAGTGTTCATATTCAAGCGATTAACTCTTGTTTGAATTTGATTTCTAATGTCATGATCCAAACAAACCTCACAATTATTTTTAAAACTTGAGTGAGAATGCTCAAAATTTTCATCTTTTAACTCTTGTAAATTTTGGCTTGATTTTCCGCTCAGAGGTCTGTAATTTTCTATGGCAAGATTTTCATTCAAACTTTTATTAAAGCTTATTGGACTGAGCGATCTGGTCATTCTTGATTGAACAGAAGCCGATCTAGATCTTGGTCGAGATCTAGATTTTTTTGATTCAAAAATTCTTTTCGGACTTTTTCTTGTCAAAATTAGACCATCGTGCAAAACGTCATGTGATTCTGGTTTGCGTAGAATGTTAGTTTCATCAGCTTTGCGTACCACAAATGGTCTAAACGATCTGCTTCGAAAAATATTCGCCGATTTTACTCCCTGAGCTGTCTTGACAATTTTTGTCTTTTGGACAGATCGATTTAATTCTTCGAGCTTTTGTCTTACATCTGGTAAAGTGTAGTCGGCTTTAATTGCTGAGGAAATTGTGTGATTGGCAAAATTTTCGCGACCCATGAATTCTGAATTTTTGGATTTTCGTCTAGATTTTTTTGTCTTTTTCGGTGCTTTTTCCAACACAGGATCAGGAACAAATCTGTTTTCGTATTCGCGTAGAATGTCTAGCGATGGTGTCTGAGTCTCAGCAATGGTGATTGATGTACAAAAAATAATTTGTGGAGAAATAGTGCCCTAATTATAAAAAAAAATTGATTATTAATTGTATTTTTTAATTTCAGTTAAAAAGGCTTAACTGGAAAGTTATCATTTCTAGTCATGAAGACGCCGCGCTGAGGGCTATCATAGTTGATGCCCGCATTTTCATCAGGGTAGAGAAACTCTCTGGCATTTGATTCATACCAAGCTAGAACTTCATTATTTCCAGTCCGACTTAACTGAATAAGTTCTACTAGGACATTGAGATCATCCAAAAAATTGGCCACATCCTCTTGATCACGGGCATATCTAAATGTTTTTTCAAAAGCCAAGTAGGCTGAAAATTTTAATGGAAAGACTGGTTGGACTAGACGTGTTCGTCTTTGTTGACCCAATAGACACACATTTACATACAAATCGTCTTTGTTGGCCAAACGAACCCCAGGTGCAGTCAATTCGTGCAGAGTGAGCTCAACTATGCATTTGTAAGCACGCAATGAAAGTTTTTCCATTATTTTAAAGCTACGAAAAATAGTTATTTTCTAAATAATAAACTACATTAAAAAAAAAACAAAAATTTTCACAATTTAAAAGTTACATAATTTTCAGTTTTTCCAAAATTAGGGGGAATAAAATTAAATTTCAGAAAATTAAAAGACTCCTCCGTGATTTGAAAATTAAAACTTAAATTTTATTAAAATAAAAAATCAACGTGGTTGCTATGGTAACCAGATTTTTTTACCTTATTATATACTAATACTGTTACATCATTAATCTAATGCTTCAAGAAATTTTCATAACTCTTATTTTTCATTATTTATGATCAAGTGATAACAAAAAAAATAAATTAATTACGATAAATGTTTATTTTTCAATTCCCAATAGCCATATTCCAGTCTTTTGAAATAAAATTTAGATTTTTTATTTTTTAAAATGAAAATTTTTTGTTTTCCAAAAATCTTAAAATAGTCACGTTTTAGTTGATATTTTCTTGAATGGAGCAAAAAAATTTGGTAAAAATAAATTGTGGACAACCATTTTTGTTTTAATTTAAAAATAAAAAAAAAACCATAGAATAGTTTTTGTTTGTTTTGTAGGTTTAGCTCTGAAGTATTTAATTACCCTCAATAGTTAAAAAACAATTTTTTTAGAGAGTTTTTACAAAACCCTTGAAATTTTGATCCAAACTCTATTTACTTAATTTATGGCTTAATTCTCAAAGTTTCATAGATTTTATTTTTAATTCGATTTGAGAACTTTTCAAAATTATGCCATAAATTTAGTCACTAAAAGGCTACTTTAACGACCTGATACATAAATAAACACTTAGAAAATAAACTAACTCGTTTCTATGCTTCACTAGGCCAATGCCTTAGTAAAAAAAAAATTGAAAAATTTAGCCCTATTTTACAACAACTCTGATTATTCACAACTTTATAAGTCAAACACGGAAAAATAAAAACAAAATTTCGAGCTCAAAAATTTTCATAACTGATCGGAAATATTTATCAAAATTTCTTCAAATCCTTCTTAAAAGCTTTGTAGCTAATTCATTTAGTTGAAATTAGGTTATTTTAATAGAAAATCTATAAATATTTGTTTATGAGTTAAAAATTCAGATATTGTTTTTCAAAAATAAGCCAACAAAGACCATTTAATTAAAAAAAAATTTACAGTTTGAAAAATTTCAGCTTAATTATAAATCTTAAATATACAAAGATTTCAATTTATTCCATAAATCGACATATGCCCGCTTTTTCGGGTATTTAAAATTACTTTTTGTTATTTTAAGCTTAAATTGTTAAAATTTCAAAATTCTATTCATTTCACAACTACAAAAGAAAAAATTAATATTTTATTAGGCCTATCATAAAAAATAATTTTAATAAAAAAATTGGTATACGAAATTCTAATTCAATAAATCATTTTTTTAAAGCATTTATTTAAAATTAATATTTTTTGCATGAAAAGCTCTTAAAAATTTTTTTTTCAAGTTAAAAATAGATTTTATTCAAAAAAGTTTTGATTTCCTTAATTAAAATATCAAAAAATTGATAGTCTAAAATCTAAAGTATGATTGATTTTTGTCAACCAAAATTATTAAAGTTGAAAAAATTTATTTTTAAATTTAAATAAAAAAATATTCAGATAAATCAATGATCAGCAAACTTTAATTATATTTATAAATAATAATTTTATTAATTTTCTTTAAATTGTTTTGAACTTTTAAATTTAAGTATGCTTTTATTTTAAACAAAATATGAATAACTTTCGATAAAAATTATGATTCTTAAAAGATAAATTTATTAATATATATTAATTTTAATAATTACTAATAAATCTATTTGAATTGGCATGATTATTCGTTTTTTATAACATCATAACAATCATATTAAGAAAAACTGAATCTTAATCAGATCAAATTGTACAATATTGATAACAATTGATGAGAATGATCATGAGAATAATGAAATCAACTCAAATGAAGCAAAAAAAGGTATTAACAAAAAAAAACAAAAGAGATTAAGAAGCTTTCAAAGTTAAGTTGTATGCCAAAAATATTTTATCAACTTTAAGCGATTTAAAAGAGACTAATTGAATATTACTATTCCAGAAAAAGTTCAGCTTTATAGCTATATTCAACAAATAAGAAAAGCTGATGGACCCAAAATGAATTTTGCTGATTTAAGTGAATGGTTTAATGAAAATATTCTAATACCAACTGATACTGATAAACCATATGTAGTATAGTTTCAAATCAACATCAAAAGTTAAGATAACCATAACCATCCATCATCTTGAAAATATTCAAATTCAGCCACAATCATTTCGCATTTAACAGCACGTTTGTTATCAATGGCGAAAAGATTAAATGTTACTCAAACTCATTAAACATATAAATTATTATGGAATTACTTTACTTTCAACTTGTTGGAACAATTGATCTTAATTATAATTTTATCCATTTGAGTTAAATGGCTGTACATCTGAAGATTAAAACTAATTTAAATTCATATTTAATTCTTTGAAATTTGAGACTAAAAATCCTTCTTTCTTGGCATATCCGATTTAAAGCCATTTGAAATCGGATCTGTTTTTTAAATAATGTTTAAAAAGTTATGCGCTGGTTTCATATGAGAAAAGCTACAAATAATATAGTAGTTGAAACTGAAGTCAAAATAACAGAGTAAGAAATAATGGATGACATTTGAACCACAAACACTTCATTTTTGTATTAATGAAAGTAATTTCTATAAGACCAGTGTATATTTGATCAAAAAATTAAAGTTATTTAAAAATTTAAGCTATTGAATTTATCCAATATTTTTATAAAGAATGATTAACACTAGAGAGTCAAGCTGATTATTAATAAATATTTCAAATTTATTTATTTTGACAAATAAAATATATTTTTCTGTAAATTAATTAAAAATTTTTAAGAATTAAAAACAAGATGCTTAGTTTGTAAGAGATTAAGTTTTTTAAAAAAAGGTTTAAAAAAACCCTCGGGTTTTCTCCTATCAAAAAAGTATAATGTTTGGTTTGAAGGTTATTTTGATGGTCCGAGTATTAATAAAGGACTTGAAACGTTAAATGGATTATTAAAGAAATAGCAAACATTTAGAAAACGATTACAATTGTCTGAATTTTTCAACATTATATCTTTTAGAATGCAATTTAAAGCGCTCGTTTGGCCATTTAACCTATTGTTGAATCATCATAATTTCAAAACATGATAAAAATGCTATACTTTAAATATTTAATGAAATTACATCATGAATACTTCTATTATTAGAAATTCATACTTGAAAATTAAATCAAAATTAAATTAAATAAATCTTGAAAATTAATACTAAACTATTTAATTTAAAATATTAAATTATTCTTGACTTTTTTCAATAAACTCTTTTTTAGAAAAGTTGAAAAAAATCAATTTAAACTTTAAAAAAATTTGAATGTTTATTTTTAATTTTTTTAATTGGAAAATAATTCTTTTTAAAATTAATTAAAGAATCTATCTAAATGATAAAAGCGAATAAAAATAAAAACAATATATAATAAAAAAAAATAATCTAGTCTTTCGATAAATTTTGAATTATTTTTGATTTAAGCTTTTATAATAGCCAGCTAGAATGTCCCAAGCCTTTCTGACCATAAATCCATCTGGTGGCAATTCGCCTTCTCTAGCCAACTTTCTCATCTTTGTTCCTGAAATAAATTCAAAATTGGACGCATTGTTGGGATCAAAATAATCCATTTGATTCAGACTCTTGTTGTAAGCGGCTACTTTAAATGGAACTATCTTCAAATCTTCCAAACCAGGGGCCATTTGAAGCACTCTGCTGCCATGAGTTGGATCATAGAGGTCAACTTTGGTATCAGGATGGGGCATTCCAGCCGGATCACGACCAACTATATAGAAATTAGCGCCTGCATTCATTCGTGTCTTAGCGTGCCATTGAACTTCAGTCGGTCCTGCATACATCATGGGTGATGGAAAAATAGCCATTATGGTTGAATCTGCATCTAAATAGTTACCATCTTCTAGAACTGCCTTATGCTGTTCTATTCTTACATGCAATGGTGCGTCGTCATCTTTGGTCCAACCTCCTAAAGGATGCAAGAGCAAGACTGGATTTTTGTAACCTTTGTTCAGCAAAAATTTCCTTGTGTCTTTCATCAACAGCGCATGCCCATTGTGAATTGGATTTCTCAATTGAAATGCAAAAATAGCATCAGCTTTTATTTGTTGGAATTTTTCATTTAATTCACATGGAGTCAAACGGTATTCATCGAGACCATCCTCCCATTTGACTCTTTCAAAAACATGCAAATCACCTCCTATTAACCAATCTCCACATTCTTCAAAAATATATTTTTGATATGGATGTCTTGGATTCACTAATCCAAATTGTCTTGCACATCTTTCTTCCTTGCGATGTGGAAAAATAGTTATATTTGTCATAAAAGCAACTAGCTTTTCATTGAAATTAAGTGCTAGTTCTTTTTTTCCCGAAAGATTTTGCTTGTCGGCTTCAGAACAACTTAGAACGATTGGCACTGATTGATTATAAACTTGATTATTTTGCTTTATACAATTAAAATGCAATGTTTGTAAATATTGATCTTCGTTCATGAATCCTCTTAATGGATGAGCCCAGCCTTCACTAAGCACTTGTAGCCATTGCAATTCAACTTTATTAATGTTCATTTGATAAAAGTTGGAACATTCCAACTTGAGCTGTTCAGAATTTTCGGCCTTTACAAACAATTCCCTTTGTTTTAAGTCATCTTTTTCATTAGGACTAGTCAATATGGAATTTTTATCAAGGTAGTTTATTATTTTTTCAACACACTCTGCAATTGATAACTTTGAAGTTTCTAAAACTAATTCAGGATTAGCTGGTTCGTCGTAATTTGAATGAATAGCAGTGAAATCTAAATTAGTATTTTGTAAAACTAAATTCTATTTTAAAATTTAGTTTATTCACCTTTTATAAGGCCAGATCTTGCTTTTTTATACAGACCTTTGACATCTCTTTGCTCGCAAATTTCCAATGGAGCCTTGACGTATACCTCTATAAAAGGTAAACCAGACTTTTCGTGAATTTCTCTTACTCTTTGACGATCCTTTTAGGTTTAAGTTTAATTTCAATTTTCAATTTTTTATTTATTTATTGTAAATTATTTTAATACAGCTAACTTTAGATTAAAAGTGTAAAATTTAAGCATTCAAAATAAATGAATCAGCTATTCCAAAGATAAAAGAAGCATTAGAAAAAGGTGTTAATAAATAGTTTAATAATATAAAAAAAATAAAGGCATGATAATGTGAAATTCAAATACAAATAAAATAAAATTTCATCCCTTTTTGAAACATTAAAATTTAGTAAAAATAAAATATTCTTAAAAAAATGCTGTAAAAAAGTGCAATTTACTTTGTGTAGCATCTATTTTACTTAAAATATTTTTTGTTATGTAAAAAATGACAATAAAATAAAATATCATTAAGATTTTAATTGATTATTGATTTATTTTTCTAAAAAAATGAAAGTAAAATTTTTATTTTAAATACAAAAAGGTGCAACAAACTATGTTGCACTTTTATGCAGTAAATATTTTATTTTAATAAATTTTAATTTATCAAAAAATGAAGAATTTTTTTTTATTTGTATTTTAATTTCACAATACCTCAAGTCATTTCTGTAAATTGAAAAATCAATTTTTTTATCATTAAATAAATTTTTAAAAAGCTATTTAATTTTAATTTCTAAAAGACTTTGCTAAAAATCTCATAACAAATGACAAATACCAACAAAAAAAAATTTGAAACATCTAATTAAATAATGCATGTTTTATGTAAATTGAAGAGAGAATTTTAATTTAACTTTATACCCTATTATAAACAAAATTCAAAATTAAATTTACTGCCTTAAATGGGCTGATGAACGAGGATAGACAAACTATTCCTGAATCGGCAAACAACTTGGATACTTCGCCAATTCTACGAATGTTTTCAGTTCGATCTTCGGCGGTAAAGCCAAGATTGGAGTTGAGGCCATGTCGAATATTGTCGCCATCTAGAGTATACGTTGATATTTGACGTGTTTTTACTAGATGCTCTTCTAAAGCAAATGAGAGAGTTGTTTTGCCTGAACATGATAAACCAGTAAACCAAACCGTACAACCGTTCTGGTTTTTTGAAGAAAATGTAGCCAAGCGGTCCATTTTGGTGATGGTAGATTTCTGGTAGGTTATGTTCGTAGCAATTCGCTTATTTGGGTTAGTTTCATCGACGCTCATCTCTGCTTTGCTTTTAACTATTAATAATTCAGAATTAGAACCAATTTTTTTAACACGTTTAGCATTAGACATTTTAAAATAATCCAAAATTTAATCAATTTCTTATCAGGATTATTTTAAAATAATAGCAAATAAGTTTAAAATTAGAAAAAAAAATTAATTTATTTCTGCACTGAATATTATAAAATATAAATAGAAAAAAAAATTGTCGAAATGTAAAATTAAACTATTTAAAAAATTAAACAATAAACTAAACCACTCATGACTTGAAATAAAAGATAAAAAAATTTGTATTTTAAAAAAAAAATTGGTTCAAATATTTGATTTAATCAATTAAGTCTCACTTAAATTTGTATACGAATGGTACAAACAAAAAATTACTTGACAACAAAAAAAGACTTGAGCTTAAATTTGGATAGCAATAAGCCTTTAAATAAAATTACCTAAAGAAATATTTATACTCAAATTTTTAAAAATAATTAAAATTCAGTTTATGAAACGTATTGAAACAATTAAAGACTTAACTTGCTATTTGAAACAAGAAAATTTAGATGCCACGTTGTAAGTTTATTTCACAGTCGATTAGTTATCTAGTTACTACGTGTTTTAGAATTTCCAAGGTTAATTTAAATATTTTTAAATCATGATCACGACCTGAATCAGCATTAGAAATTTTATTCGAGTCTATGAAACTCTTAAATTTATTCAAAAATTTTCAAACACTTAAAATAATTAAAAGCCAATTATTGAAATTTTATCGTAAACAAAATATTATTTTTTATTTATAAAATATGGGAAAAAAAATGTTTCTTTAATTTTTAAATTTTTTATCAACAATAATTTGAATAATTAATTAAATTTTCAATTTTTTTCTTTATGATTGATTTCTCCTTTTTGTTTAACATACCTATATGATATTAAAAAAAATAAAAATCCTCGTTAAAAGTTGAAATGAAATTATTCGAAAAATTCTTTAAATTTTCAGCCAAAAATATATAGTAAAAGTTAATTTACATACTTTTTTATCAAAAAAAAATTAACTCCCAACCTTTAGAATCACTTTTAAAATTCATAACATTTATAGTTTTTTGAATTTTTAAAAAATTTTCTTATTATTTGCCATACTTTAATAACTGGTCCACCATGTTGAGTGATAAAACTTTGTATTTTTTAAAAATTTGAATATTTTGGATTTTGTTATTCTAAAACTTTAAGTCATTTTATATGTTTAAATAAACACAAGTGAATTATCTTTAAAAATTATATCTTCAAAAAGAAAGTTTCCGTGAGTTTTTTAGCTCCAAAAGCCGTGAAGTCCTTTCTTTTATACTAAATATCAATAATTGCAGACAAATAATTCGAAGAAAAAAGCATTTTCTAGTTTTGGTAAATCAAATCTATTTTTATTTAAAATCATTCAAAAATAATTATATATCTACAAGGTATAAATCTTTTACACAGAATTTAATGTTTAAATGTTAAAAATGAAGTTTACTTGATTTTTTGCTGGAAATTTCAAAAGAACATTCAAAAATTTATGGACTAAAAATTAAAGAATTTTTAAAATTTTTTTGTTTAAATAGCTTAGCTTTTTTGAAAATTATCATAAAAAATTAAAAAAAAATTATTTTTAAAAATTTTATTTCGACTAAAATGCAAAAAACAATTGATCCAAGTCCAAAAAAGCGAACCAAAGATATAGAGCTTGATGAGAATGTAACCTTTGATGATCTGATGCTGTCTAAAGCCGTATTGGATGGTCTGAAATCAGCTGGTTTTTTGAAACCATCTCCCATTCAGCTAAAAGCAATACCTATTGGAAAACTTGGTCTCGATTTAATTGTACAGGCAAAGTCAGGAACTGGCAAAACATGTGTATTTTCCATTTTATCCCTCGAACAAATTCTGACGTCTAAATCAAAAGCTCTTCAGGTTTTGGTACTCGCACCAACTAGAGAAGTAGCAATCCAAATATCTGATTGTATAAAAGCTATTGGACACAATTTTGCCAAATGTCAAGTGTTCATCGGAGGCCAGTCCATCAATCAGGATAAAACAAAACTAAAAAATTGTCAAATTGCTATTGGAACTCCAGGTCGTATTCTTCATCTAATTGACCAGAATTTTCTAAATCCATCAAACATTCGCTTATTTATCCTAGACGAAGCAGATAAACTCTTGGAACCTGAATTTCAAGACTCTATCAAGTAAAATATTATTCAAATGTAGATAATTTTTATTTATTTATTTGTTTAATCAAGTCTTATTTATTCAAAGCTTCCGATTAATAAACAGATGATATTTTTGTCAGCAACATATCCAACTTTCATGGCATCATATGCAACTCGGTATATGAGATCACCGACTTATGTTCGATTGAACATTGTTGATCCGAGTCTTAGAGGTATTAAGCAGTACTATAAAATAACATCTTATTCAAAGTTGGCAAATAAGTGCTTTGATGCCAAAATTGAAGAGTTGTGCAAAATTCTTGAATCTGTTCAATTTCAACAAGCAATTATCTACGTTAATTATCAATTAAAGTGAATTTCAAAGAGGATGATTTTTTTTAATTTATTTATATTTTTAGAGCTGAGAGTTTGAGCTCAAATCTTAATCAAAAAGGATGGCATTCCATTTATACATCAGGAAATATCGAACAAAACCAAAGAAACTTTGCCATGTATCAGCTAAAGCAATTTAAGTGCAGAATATTAGTTTCAACAGATTTGGTAAGTTTTTAACATTAAATTTATAAATGCTTCATGACCGAATTATAGTTTCATCTTTTATTTTTTTTTATATAGATTAATACACTCTATTTTTTTTTCTATTTGACTATGAGATAATTTAAGCTAATTCAGACAATATTTGGATCACTTTGGTTAAAGATATTTAAAATAAATGCATACCTGATTGATCATGTATTAAATTATTTTTAATTTAATCGGATAATTGATGTCAAAATTTTAAAAAACTAAAAAGACACAAAAATTTGCATTTTCAGCATTAAACTTTATAGAAAAAGATAGATAATTTTTATGAAACTTTATTTTTAAAGATAAATTTCATAGATGCTTACTTGGTGCTTTATAAAAAAATTCTAATAATTTTTAAGTTTTTTTGTTAGAAAATATTTAGAATGTATTTAATTATAAAATAAATAAAAAACTCTGAATTGATTAGAATAATACTTGAATTGAATCTAAATGAGTTATGGATAGTTTCTTGTGTTTCTTTTGTACAAGTTCACAGTTAATAAATATCCTAATTTTAGAAGCAAAATAGAATATACAAAAGAAGAATATTTTTCACTTAACACTCAACAACTCAACTTCAAAGCGTTCTTTTTTTCACGACTGGCTGAATTGATTGAAATGGATGTTACCATTGATTTCTGTTAGCATAGTTTCGAAAATAGATACACTTCTCATGACAACTAATGATCCGTCGAAAAAATCGTTCAACTAAAATATTTTTAAGTAGTCTTCTGAATATTTAAATCTGTCAAATCATGAAGAACAACTCGGCAACTTATGCTAGCTTTGTTAATCAAATTAAGGTGACGAGATATAGTTGATTGTGGTGTTTAAAGATCATCTAATAATTGGTTAGAACTAAGCTTAAGGTTACTCTCAAAATTCGTAAGCAGAGCATTCAGATCGAGAATAATTGATCTAGGTGGTTCTTTCTTCCTTTGAAGGCTCAAATAACCACTATCAAATTTTTTAAACCAATTTTGTACCTTTTTTACTATAATCACATTTTAACTTTCAGCTAAACATACTTGAATGTCTAGTTAAAGAAACCTAGTAATGACGTAATAATACCAAAATTTCAAAATTTTCATTTAAATTCAAATTTTTTTAAAAATAAATTAACAAAGAGTTGGACATTTCACTTTGGAGAGCATTACATTCTGTTTATTTTAAAACATATGATTTAAACTTAATTTTAGAGTTACAAAGATGTTAAAATCAAAAATATCAAATTTATTCAAGATTAATCGACAGACTAGTACCTATGTCTCAAGAGACTGATTCAACACTTCATTTATTAAATTCACTATTAAAAATAATTACTTATGATAAAAATGTAAAAAAATTATAATATTGAAAAGTAATAATTATTTAATTGTTATTTTAAAAAATTTAATATCAAGGTTTTTAAATTAAATAACTTATTTTGAAAATATTAAAAATATTAAAAAACAAAATCTACATCAATTAAACTAATTTTATAGAAAATTGAATGCTTAAATGTAATTGAAAACTTTAACATTGATTTTTTGATCACAAAGGAATCTGTCAATCTAGAAACGACTTTAAATTACTTCAGAACTTTAAATTTCTTTTCTAACCAACCTTTTAAAAACGAAAAGTTTAATGAATTTTTAATATGATTCCAGATTATCTTTTTTAAAAAAAAAAACACAAAAAATTAAATATTTTTTTTTGAGAAATATTTTTCTAATTCGATATAAATAACAAATCAATGATCATTTTTAGACTCTAGATCATAAAAAGAAGATTCGAAAACTTTGAATCTACATTTTAATTCTAATAATTTCTGAATAGATATACTACTTTATAGGCTTAATTTGGGTGATACAAACTTTGAAGCAGTTGTTTCAAAATTTATAACGCCCTTTTGAATTTTAAAAAATATTTTTTTTGAATATTTTTTTTTAAATTCTAAATATGATTAAATTCTCAGTTAAAAAAAAATTATTTAATTTTTTAAAGCAAAAAATGAGCTTTTAACTAGTTTAATTAGTTAAGTATTTGTCTGATAAAATAAATATTTGAAAATAATAATTAATATTTCAGTGTAAAACTTTTTTAAATAGTTTTTTTCTTTAATTTGTAATAAATATTTTTATAAAAATTAAATAAATGAAGTGTTAATCGGTCATTAGTGGCATGGGTCTTAGCCTGTAGATTAACCTTAAAATTGAATGTATAACTATGCTTTAAACTGAATATTGCAGAATAATAATATTTTAACTATACTGATTAACAATATCAATAAATATTTTTCAGTTTTAATTACCATCCATAAGGTTTTTTTTAACATACAAAAATTTTTTTTTTAAATAAATTTTTGAATTAAAGAATTTTTTAAGTTAATTAAATTTGTATAAAAGCAAAAATTTTAAATTGATTTTATCTTTGAAAATATAACTCTTAATTTTCTGTTAACAATGATAATTTCTAGACCGCACGAGGAGTCGATGCCCAAAATGTTGATCTAGTAGTTTGTATGGATATACCAAGTGACCCTGAGACCTATTTACATCGAATTGGAAGAGCCGGTCGATTTGGCTGTCAAGGAATTGCAATTAGTTTTGTAACTGATGGTGAAGAGTCAGCAAAATTCGATGAAATAATTGATTCCTATAACTTAAACATGTGTGAATATAGAGGTTTTTTTTTGTAAAAATTTTAATTAAAATTTTAGTTTCTGTTTATTAAGAAAATTTGGATGATATCATTTCAATAAAAAATGAAAAAAGTGAAGAATCTAGAAAAGATGATGTCACTATTGAAAAAGCTCAGCTTTCCAAAGAAGAGCTTGATTTAACGCTCTTTGAGTATGAGAAAAGCAAGGGCAACAGATATCTTGGAAAACAAATAAACAAGCAAAAAACAAAAATATCTATAATATCAATTGAAAAAATACAAGGTTTATTGAAAACATTAGATTTAAATTTTAAAAATGATCTAAATGAATTGTATAATTCTAAAAAGATGTCGGTAAAAAATTTTGATTTTAAGTATCTAAAATTAATCGAAAGAATGAAAAATTTGACTGTACAAAGCACTGAAACGATTTCAGAAGAAGAAATGACTCAACCTATCAGTCTAAACGAATTATACAAATGGGAAGAAGTTAGCAAAGAAAAAGTTAAAACAGAAAACGTACCGCAATCGACAAATTCTGTCAATTTTTATGATTTTTATAGCTATTATTATCAATATTATTTTAATAAATATTTAAACTCTTAAAAAAATTTTTATTCAAAAAAAAATATGAATCTATGTTTTTTTCAAGCACACTTCCATATTAGAATTGCCTGACTTCCGCCAAAAAACATGTATAATAAGTTTTTTACTTCATGAGTTATTTCGAAACCAAAACCCTCTCCAACTACAACATGCCAAGCGGGTCCGAATTTTTTGTCTAATGTTTCTTTAATCATTCGAGCTGCACCCTAAATTCAATATCAATAACAAAAACAAGATGTTGAAATTTTGGATAGAAAATACCTCGTTATTTGATGAAAACTTTTCACAAGCAGTTACACACAATTCCATGGCTTCGGTTCTCATTTCTTCATGCATATCACTATTCTACAGGTTTATTTGTCAAAATTTTAAATAATGCTTAAATCTTTATAAAGTCTACCCTGATTAGAGGATAAGTGTGACGCTTAGAAGTGTCTTCTTTCTGCTGTGATTCATTTTCTTGCTGGTCCATTTCCTGATTAATGCTCAGATATAAAAATCAATAGAAAAAAAAAGAAAATTTTAATCCAATTTCAATTATAGTTTACAAGTTTATTCAAACAGTTTTTGAATATTTTTGTAACCATGCCAACCAAAATTTACAAAAGACTAAATTTATGTCTTCATACAAAACCAATATAATTGCCAAAAGCTTTGTTCTTTCTTGATATTTTGTTTTAAAAATGATCAACTAACCATTAAGAAAAATTTGTTCTTAAGTTACGACTTTTTTATGTCTAAAATAACAGATACAATAAAAACATCATCAATTAAACTTCAATCTTTCTGTTATTATTTTTTGATTTATTAGCCTATGCAGCTTAAATTAATAGAAAAAAAATATTAAAAAAAATTTTTAAATCTATTTTTAAAGATTAGATTCAGGACATTTTAATCTAATTTTGAATATATAGTAACGAATGTATAAAAGTTTGAGATTATTTAGCCAAATTTTGTAAAGTTTTTTAAAAATTTAGTAACATTTAAAAATTAAAAAATATAAAAAACCTAGTTGTTAAAATATTAATTTGCAGAAATAGATAATCTGGAACACCTTTCCCTTTAAATGACTAGTGTTCTTTGGTGTTTTTATATTTGTTATATTTATAATTATTTATTTATTTCAAGAAAATACCTCATGAGTGATGAAAAAAGAAAAAGAGAAAATTTTAAATTGAGAAAATTTGATTATTAAATTTATTTTTCTTTTGTTACTTGTTAGTACAGTTTGTTCAGAAGTTCAAGGATGCGGCGGTTCTTCTCAGGGAGGTATTTACATACTGTTTTATCGATTCTATTACTCAATTTTTTTTCATTGTTTTATAATATAAAATAATATATATGATATATATGTTTAATAGTTTATTTTAAAGAGAAAGAATCTGATTGTTATGAGCCATTTTTTATTACACAAAAAAAAATGATCTTAAAAAACACTTTAAGAAAAAAGAAAGTTTTTAACACTTTTCATTTTTAGGCAAAGGTATTTAGTTTTTTTCAATTAATTATTTTATGACTAGATTTTACAAAATAATGGTACAAAATTTGGTTAAATTTAGTCTTTAAAATTCAAGATCATTATGGAAAACAATTTTTAAAAATGTTTTGGAAAATATCAAAAAAATGCAAAATTATTAATTTTTGTCAATGTTAAATTGGTATCTTTTTCAACTTCTAATTTAATCAAGGTAAAAAACGATCTCATTTAAAAACTAATTTTTATTTTTTAACTTAAAAAAATTGTTTTAATCTAAAATTTTAATAAATTATTTATTTCAATCTAAATGTAAAATGACTATAAAAAAAATATATAAATGTTAAATTAATTACTAAATATTTTAAGCTTTTAAAGATTTTTCTTTTTTCCTAATCGACTTATTTAGTGAAAAGTCCTTCTGGTAAATGGTAGTTTAGCGAAAATTTTTCTGCCGTCTTACCAATGTCCAATAATTCATCATTTTTGTCAAAACTATAAGCCTTGTTTGTCATCTCGTAAATTTTTTCCATTATCTTTATTGAGTTTGGATCATTCATAAAAAAGTGATTTGAATTAATTGCAGAATTCCACAAAAGGTCAAACAAATGTTGATCGGATGTTTTAATTTCTTTAAAATCAGACAATGCATTGCTTGTCTCTGCTATTTTGTCAATTAAAAATGTGTGTTTGCCATTAGGAAACTGTGATTTATTGTCATTAATTCTTCTCTTGTTTTGTTTTTCAATTTCTTCATTCATTTCGTCTTTATTTGGTAATCTCATTTGCTGAGTAAATACTTTAATTACTCAGCTAGCTTGTAACTCCACACCAGTATAAAACAATCCATCAATTTGACCGATCATGGCAAAATTATTTAATTCAGGATGAAATGTATATTTATACAAAATAATTGGAAATTTATATTTTTTTGTATCATACTTTAAAATTTTTAAAATATCATCGTCTAAATAGTCAAGATCCAAGTCATATCCGGTACAAAAAATTACTGCATCACATTCCTCAATCATTCCGTTTTCTAAAACTGCTGAATTTGATTCAAATATTTTTATTTTTGACTTAATAGGCTTGATTTTTCCTTGTGATGCATGCTGAATATAATAATCTGAACATGATATCAAAATTTCTTGGTCAGTCCTGGACAAATCAACATACAGATCTGGATGGCTTTTTTCAACGCTGGTCTGATAGGGAAATAAACTTGAAAAAATTCTTAACCCTTGTTTTTTTTCTTCATCTGTTTGATTTTTTTGTTCATGACTAATAGCTCTTCTATTGACAAATATATCCACAGGAAGAACTCTAAAATCTGATCCTGGTGAAAGCTGAAATTTTACTAGTCTTGGAATTACTAAATAAGTTCTTGGAAAAATGTTAGTGACTGATTTGGCATGACCAACCAACGATGCAGCTATCTCAGTACCGCTTGATGAGCAGCCTACCACAATAACCTTTTTGTCTTTTAATAAAGGATCATTTAAGCGAAATTTTGAGCTATGAATTAAGATCCCTTTAAAGTCAACAGAGTTTTCTATGTCTGGTATTCTAGGTTTTGAATGCAGACCTGAAGCTGTAATCAAAAATTCAAATTCTTCAATTTTACTTGAATTATCTTTCATATCAACTATTTTGAGTTGCCATTTTTCGCCAACTTTTTTCACTAATTCAACTCTTGTTTCAAACCGAATATGATCCATCAGTTGAAATCGGGTAGCATAAGATTTAAAATATTCATGTACACTCCTAGAAGGACAAAATATGGGACTATCTTCTGGCCATGGATGATCATGAAACATCATAGTATATTTCGATATATCAGAATACATTCCTTCCCAAATTGCCATGCCATTATTGCGCGACCATAGACCACCAAGCTGAGAAGTTTTCTCAAAAACAACTGGTTCTAAAGAATTTTCAAGAGCGTATTTAGCTGATACTAAGCCAGCTCTACCAGCTCCTATAATTGCCACTCTTTTCTTACTCATTTTTTTATAAATGTAACTGCTTATTCAATTTTTATTTCTTTTTATTCAATTTTTCTAAACGCTAAAAGAGAGATTAAATTTGAGAAAGTAAACTAATTATGATGTGTGCTGTTCAAATAGATAAATGAACTAAGAAACATTTAGGTCTAAACTAAATATTATGCGTTAGTTTTTAAAAATAATAGAAAATATTTGATGAAATTTACGAAAAATATCAGGTTTATTGAGTCTATCAAGGCAAAGGAGAAATTTAATTTTGCTTGATAAAGAGTTTCATAATTTATGAATTTTTCAAAAAAATTTTAAATATATTCCGTATTTTTCATTAATAAAATTTAAATTAAAATTTAAATAATTTGTGCTCTGGACCATAATCATAATCATTCAAAATAAGCCTTGAAATATAATTTAGTTCCAAAAACTATTAATTCAATAAAAATAATAAATTATAAAGTATGCTGCTACAGCTTGGAATCCATTTCTGAAAAACGATATAGATATACTGGAAAAAGTACAGAGACGTGCAATCAAGTTGGTACCTGTGATTAGGAACTTAAAATATGAGCAAAGATTAATAATGCCAGACTTAATAGAATTTTTTAAATGTATAAAACAGCTTAGCTTAATAACCTGGCAAAACCCTGTTATCAAATGCAATTTTCTTACAACGACCGATCCCGCCAGCAATATCCGAGGACACAAATAAAGGTATAGCAAACAACTCACGAAGGCAAAGCAACGTGAAAATTTCTTGACCAATAGAGTAATCAAGAGCTGGATAGACACATGGAGCGAAATAGTGCATGTCCCTCTAGTTCCCCAGCAAAGAGGTTATAAATTTCGAGAACTCTCTTAAGTAATAAATAAAGCCCTCTGTACTTCATCGACTTCATGCCTATGATAGCCTACACAAAGAAGCCTTATGGGCTATATTAAGATGATATGACTTGCCACAATTTGATAAAACTTATAAATTCGAGTGTAGCGTGATTTTGGAAAAAGGACAGTCTGAGAACTTCAAAGTGTGTACAGGAGTCAAGCAAGGTTGCGTTCTCTCTCTGACACAATTCATAATGCTGATTGATTATGTCATGAAGAAAACTACTGTCAGCGCGAAAGATATAAAATGGGGATTAACAACAAAGCTTGAAGACTTAGACTTTGCGAATGATCTGGTGTTAATATCAAATACAAAAGATAGGCATATGAAAACACAAGATTTGGCGAACAACGCTAAACCAACTGGACTCGAAATAAATGTGGTAAAAACAAATATGTGCATAAATGTTATGCATAAACACTAAATTGGATACTAAAGTGTTGTTAATAATTTAATTAAAAATATTAATGAATCATTTTGTAGATGAAACTATGTAGTAGTCACTTTTTCAACTTTATTTTTTTAGTTAGTTTATAAAACAAAAAATGAGTAAAATATACTGTTTACATCGGATGGATAAAATATTTATTATAAAAATATACTAATTGATATTTGATTTTTTAAAATTTTTTTAATCTTAAAAAAGATTTAATGTATAAAAATATATTTATCAACAAATCATAGTTTGGTAATATGAACAATGTCACCGTTGTTTATATTTTCATCAGTTTTGGGCAAAATATTAACACTCTCTTCAAACTCTTCTTCCTTTTCATCTTTTATTTCTTGATCTGATTCATTTGGCTTTTCATTTTTGTTATTGTTCGAGTCAAGTTGAGCAAGCTCTTGAGAATTTTCATTAAAATTACTCTCTGTGTCGTTAATGGCTAGCATTGAATTATTTTGTTCAACTGAAATATCTATTTCGTTTTCAATTTGATTTAATTCAATAAAATCCGAATCGTATTGTTGCTTGGCAAAATTTATAAAGACTTGATCAAGTGTTGTTTGACTGACAGAATAATCCTTTAAGCCTAGACTCTCTCTATTTGATTCGATCTGGCCGAATATAGCTGATAACTTGGTATGGTTAAATGGAAGAACATACTCATATAGGTTACGGTGTGTTTCTTGAATTTTTGATTGTGGAAACTTGTTCTTCATGAATTCTTGTAATTTTCGCTTATCATTTGCATCATTTAGACGAATTGATAGCTTAAATCCATTGCCAAATTTGGCCTTTAAGTGCTGTGGGCTTCCAAGGCATTTAAACTGTCCATTAACCATAATGACAAGTCTAGTGCACAATGCCTCGCATTCTTCCATACTATGACTAGTTAGAATAACCAGTCGATTTTCTTTTATTAAGCTTATAATATCATTCCACAGCAGTCTTCTTGCTTTAGCGTCCATTCTTAAAAATAAAATTTTAATTTCTTGAGAACAAGATGCTTAAATTGATTCTTACCCAGAGGTTGGCTCGTCCAAACAAATCACACTTGGATTTCCGACTAATGCAATTGCTGTTGATAGTTTTCTTTTATTACCTCCCGAAAAATCTAAAAAAAATCAATTAATAAAGATCAAAAATTTAGAAACACATATCGGTTTGATAATTTTTATTTGAAATATGAATCAATAAATTAGTGTTGGGTACCGTCAGTGAAGGCCAGTAGGCCGTCTAAACTTGGTGTTGGCCGCGCGAGCAAAAATATTTTAACTTTTTTTCTTATACTCAATTCTTTTAACTATCCGATTTTTATATATTAAAATTTTTTAAATTTTATTTTTGTACACGGCCATCAAAAAGGCCAACACCAAGTTTAGGCGATCGAGTGGCTGTCACTGATGGTTCCTAGCATTAAAATAAAATAAACCAATATAAATATTAAATTCTAAAAATAAGTTTTTGCCAAATTCTTTTGACAAAAGTCAAATCAGTTAAAAATATTTATTTTGTTTATATCTTAAAATATTAACTAATGATTAAAAAAATTTAAATCGACACTTTCTACAATATAAACAGTAATAAAATTTCCAACATAAGCTCTTATTTTTTTTTTCATACTTCTCATAAAAATATAAACTAAACACAACACAGTCAGAAAACGATCTTATCTGACCACTGTTAGAAATTGCGGTCCCAGTCTGGTGTCCATTTCAAAAGAGTGATATTGATCTAATGGAAGGAGTTAAACATATTCATCTAATTCAATCAATCAAGAAAATTGGCTACGAGAAGCGCTTAAGAGCTCTCGATATGACAGCTCTATGGAACAGCTTGTCAATTGAAGTAGTAAACGCAGTTTCGGTCAACAGGCAGATCTTGATTGCTGAATGAGCAGCAACCAAGCATACCTGTCGGCTGTCATAGCGTACTAATACCACACTTACTGGGTTATACCAGTTACAGCATCATCTGCTCTAGAAAAAATTACTGCTTATTTCATGGTGCCATGTTTTTATGTAACAAATAAATACAAACAAATACACTATAAATTACACTTTTTGATTTATAATAGACTACTCTACGTTTGGGCATGTATAAAAATTATAGTTTTTAAAAATCTATTTTTAATTTTTTAGTTATCTAATTATTAATTATTATTATATTTATTAATTTTCAATTAAGAAATTTTTTTTTGTTAAATACATTAATTTAATAGTTACGATTAGCATAAATAGAAATAAAATTTTTAGAATTTTTTAGAAACAAAAATTCTTTCACAAATAAATCACGATAAAATTTTTTTTTCCTTGAACACTATTCAAATAAACAATAGATGCTCAAAATAGCATTTTTTTTATTCTGATTTGATTAGTTTGATTTAAATTAATTTGATTTTAAATCAAGATCCGTCTTTTAAATCAAATAAGATTGATAAATAAAAGAAAATTTAAAAAGATTTTAATTCTTTAAAATAAAATCTTCATATATTTTTGATTTAGTAAAAGCAAAATTTACCTTTAGAAATTCTGTCTGCAAACACAGTTAAACCAACCCTGTACATAGCCCATTCACTAACTTGTTTAACATATTTTTCAGGTATACCTCTAAGTCTAGCAAAAAAAATCAAGTGTTCTCTGGCTGTCAATAAGGGAAAAATAGCATCAGTTTGCGGACAGTAACCAATATTCTGATGAACTTTTTCTATTTGTCTTGACACACTATAATTGTTCACATATACATCTCCACCGCTAATTGATATTTCTCCGGTTATCATTTTAAAACTTGTTGTTTTGCCTGCTCCATTGACTCCGATAAGCCCAAAGCATTCTCCTTTATTCAAACCAATGCACAAATCTTTAACTGCCGTGTGCTTTTTGAATCTGTATTTTTTCCATTTCTTGTAAATTTTTGTCAGATTTACTAGACGAACAAAATCCTCATTTGTTTTTTCATCTATTTTTTTTTTGTCAACGTTCAAGTCTTTTTTTACCATTTTCTTTAAGCGTTTAAATCGAATTTTATTCATATATTTTTCGTTTTTTACATTATCCAATATTCTTTTTCGTTCAGTACGAACATCTTCATCTTCGGGCTCATTGTCTTCGGCAAGATTTAGCTTTTCCAAGTTTTGAACTGGCTTAAACCGAATAAAAAATTTGTACTGCACCAACAAATTAAGCACAAAAAATACAAAACCTTGGATGCTTAGAGCCAGTAAATTTCTGCCTACATTTTTAAACTCAAAGGGGTCATATTCGCCCTTTAGGCCAAAATTTTTTTTCACCTCAGAAACAGTGTACAATTCGGCCATTTCAATGAATCCCTGACCAAGACAATAGTGGGGAAAAAGAACTATGAAAATAGGCTTGAGAATTTTATTAATTTCTTTGAGTTCTTTGTCATCTTCGCCAAGCTGGCTCAGCACTGTGGTAGTCATGGTAGTTACGACTCCAATGAATACATTCAAAGAAGAGCTAATAACGAAAGCAGTGCTCGGAATTTTAAACAAATAGTTCAATGGATACATAAGAGGAATACATGCCCAACCGTAGAGTAACATTAGCGCTATAAGACATGGTGCATTTTCTTTGGACATGTAAGCTTTGACGCCAAATATGGCAAATATAATGATGCACAAGCAAGTTGGTATGATGTAATTAACTAAATCCCAGACAAAATTGCTGATCCAATAGACATATGGCTTGACTCCGCTTACAAATTGAAGTTGTTTTGAATTATTAGCTCTTTCTTCAAGAATAAATACAAGAAAACTAGCTGGAATAAATGAAAGTGCAAATATAATACAAATAGCAACAAAAAGATCGATCATTATTCTTCTTTCTAATTGTTCGATAAATTGATTGCGAGTAAAGCTCATTGGGTGATTTATTGCAACAATTCCATGTTCAGTTGCATCTATATTTTTCTCTGTCAATTTACTTCTCATAAAAGCATTGTTTAACACATTTAAATAGGCTACATTGGCATCGTAGCCTTTGGTGTTGTACCACAATTTAACATTATTAATTGAAGTCAATGAACTAGAGGTGAAAAATGTTGAATTATCTTGAGCATTTAACTGACTGTTTATGGAAATTAAATTGTTTAAAAAATTTGAAATTTGCTCCGAATTGAGGCCAATACGAGGAACTAAAAATTCATAACCACCATAGCGTCTCTGAAATATGTTTTTATTCAATTCGGTCTTTATGAGCCAGTCAGAAATATTTCTTCCTGTTAAATTGTATACAATATCTTTGGTCTTTAGTTTGTAAAAGTTTCGATAGAATATATCTCCGCCTGCAGATGCTGGACACTCGGGAAATCCTTGAGAACAGTCACAATCTTTTGAACGCTTTGTAAAACTGTAGTTAGTTGACAAAAGCTCATTGATAAAAGAATAACTAGGAGTTGAGTTCATAAATGTCTGATAATCATCGAAGTCTTCACACTGTAAGAACTGATCGGCAATTTTATTTTGATATGCTGATTTTTGAGTTGGTATTCGATGACCTTTCATGCATCTATTTCCTGCACCTGAAAAAATTAATTCAATTAATTATAAAACATATATTTCAAAACAAGCAGTTATAGATAAAGGTTGGTCTCAATTCAAGTCTAGTCTTATGCTATGCAGCCCCAAACCGACCAAATTATGACTTTTATTTCTTGAATAAGCCATTTTAGTGTTTAAGATTTTTTTTATTATTTGAAAATTGATAATTATAAAAAAAAAACCTAATTATTAACAGTACTATAAATCAACAATTCAAAATACGATTTAGTAAAAATTTTAATAATTAAAACAGAATAATTTTTTTAAAAATAAGATAAAATCAAAAACAATTTTTATTTTTATGATACAAGTAAATTTTCTAATATTATAATTTTAGTGTATTTTTTTTAGTTTTAAATAATTAATATTAAAAAAATTATTAAAGATTTTGCAAACGACATACTCATTAACTACTCTGACAAGAACTTATACAATAAAAGAGGGTATTATTAGTTAATTTTTATATTTCTATTAAAAGCCTTAATAGTATAATTATTAAAAAGTTTAACTGTAAAATAAGTTTAAAAAAATGGCAAAATTGAATGCATTTCCATAAATTTCAATCCTTTTTAAAAAATATGCAAATTTTGAAATTTAATTGCGCATTTGATCTTATTTTAAAAATGAAATTTGGTCCAAAAAATAAATTTAATCGTAAGGCGTAAGCCATTCGGACAAACCTACGGATCCCCCTAAATTATATTTTTAATAAATAAAAAAAATATTAAATTTTAATGAGCCTTTTTATTCCAATCCAAAAAGGCTCACTAAAATTAAATACTAGAAAAAAATTTGATAAGTAATAAATTATTCAAAACGATTTTAGCCTAAATTTCTTAAAATTTATCCTTAAAATATCTCTATTTACAAAACTTATCAAATTAAAGAGAGTTTTTTAAGGAATTTTTAAACATCACCTTTAAGGGTTATGTTGTGTGTTTTTTTAAAATTTTCACTTTAAAGTGGTTCTGAACGGTAGTGCTTTAAATGCAAAACTTTATTCTGAACAATTAGAGCAAATATATGATTCAATTCTGTTTGTTTAATAGAAAGCTAAGTTTGTTTCTGCAAGATAACTAAAGACTTCTAGACGCAGTTAGAAGGAAAATTTCCTTCTAACAGCAAAAAAGAAACCTTTTACAAAACAAGACCAAGATGAAGAAGAGTTTGGTAAATTTTGTGGCTCCAAAAGCCGTGAACGATACAAGAAAAGTATCGAACTACTCGCTGATTCATTGACTCACTAATAAAACAATGAATGTAATTGTCAATGTTGAATGATTTTGCTAATTTCTCACCAAATTTTATCTTAAAAGTGAATATGACAAAATAAAGAAATTATGCGACATTTTTGCTTGGCATTAGAGATAATTAATCATGTGAATATATTATGAAATTGAGAGAAATTTGAACCAAAATTACAGAATTGTTAAAGTTCAGTTAATTTTATTGTTGAGTACTGTCAATGGCGACCACTTGATCACCAAAAGTTTTCTCTAAATCTAAATTATTTTCCTTTTACTCAGTTTCTTATCAATCAAATTATCTTATCACATTTGAAAATTTTTTCTAAATGTTTCTTTTTTACACCTGGCCACAAAAACGGTTTAAATCAAACTTTGGTCGTCCAGTTTCCTTTATTGACGATACCCAACACTATATAATTTTAAATTTTAATAAATATTATGTTCTAAACTTTTTTTAAATTTTTCTCTTTAAAAAATAAAAAAAAACGCATTTTAAACTTTCAGTACCGAATACTGATCCTCATTTAGGAAAAATTTACAATCTGGTTTATGATTAAGTGTTCATAATATCAAGATTTTTCAAAATTTTAATTTTTAATTTAAATTAAGAGTACCTGGATTGTTCATCAAAGCCTCAATTATTTGATTGATTTGATCTATATTTGGTTGAACACTTGAATCAATTACACTATTGCTTTGACCATTTTCATTATAAAAAGTTCTATCGTATTCAAACGAAGAGCTACGACTTAGAAACATAAGATTTGGTGTTCGATAATACCATGGATGAAGTTCTAGAGGAGGTCGGTCCGATTGATTCGGAGTCAAAGTAGCCACTAATAAAGCTAGACAAACAAACACGACTGGTAGCACTATTTCTGCAAAAAAACCTTTAATATTTCTCTTTAATCTATGAAATCGTTTAATCAGAAGAGCGTATAATTGTTGTCCTGAGGCCAATAAAGAGCTCTCTACTCGTTTCATTGTGTAATCAGAATATTTCTCCAACACTTCCGGAGTTAATGTTTGATTGGCTTTGTCAGCCGATTTAAATAATGAAAAATTCTTTATCTTTGTTCTAATCCGACTAAAATTAATTCCACAAAATTTTTTCTCTAGTTTAAAATCATTAGACTTGGGCTCTTTGGCCAATTTGATAAAAATCTCCTCCAAAGTAGTGTCAGATAAGCCAATGCTATCAATGCCTAATGTTTTCATATTTGATTCGACTTGTTGAAAAAAATTTTCATAAGTTTTAGTAAATTCGGATTTATTCGAGATTGAAAATGTCATCTCTGAACCTATGTTCTCAATTAGAATTGCATTTTGAATTCGATTTTTGACAAATCGGCATAGATTGGTATCCTGTACTGTTTCCAATGAATTAATTAATTTTTCCTCTTTTTCTAATAGCTCTTTTTCAAAGTTTTCCAAGTCAATTTCTTCGTTTTGATTGAGAAAATCAGCTGATGAACGTCTTGTCCGGTCAGAACTTACTTGATCTGTATTAAAACTATACATAGACCTTGCGCCTGAGTCAGTCGAGTTACTTGATCCAGTTGAAGAACGATTTGGTTCAAGTTGAACTTGATCATTAGCCAACTTTCGTTTAGAAAATGTCAAGTAGTAACCTTGGCCAAATTTTTGTTTCAAAAAATAAGAAGTTCCATGAGCAATCAGTCTACCATTTGAAATAATAGCAATTCTGTCGCCAAGCACATCAGCCTCGTCCATGTGATGAGTAGAAATAATGATTGTCCTTCCCTCGCGGTATTTAAACAACAAATCCCATATGCTGCGTCGTCCGGCTGGATCAACTCCGGCCGAAGGTTCATCTAAAATAACCGTCTTGGAGCCGCCTACAAATGCTACAGCCACTGAGAGCTTTCGTTGCATACCTCCTGACAAATTTTTTGACAATTCGTTTTTTTTTGGTCTCAATCCAGTGTCATCAAGCATTTTTTCCAGTTCTTTTTTGGTCAACTTGGTGTCGAGTCCTTTGAGACGAGCAAAAAACCATAAATGTTCTTTGACAGTCAATTGTGGAAAAAGGACGTTGTGTTGCGGAACAAATCCGAGCGATTTTCGCACAGAGTCCATTGATTCTGTGATGTCCAGGCCTTCAATTAGAGCAGAACCAGAAGTGGGCGAATAGAGTCCGGTCAAAAGATGCATAGTGGTGCTTTTGCCTGCTCCGTTGTGGCCAAGGAAAGCAGAAATTTCATTTTTGTAAAAATTTACAGATAAGCCCTTTAGGGCATGATTATTTCCCCTCGAATAGACTTTATGCAATTTTTCAATTTGAACACCAGGCAATATTTGTTCGTCCACTGGCTCTACTGATTCTTCGAGCAATTTTTTAATTTTATCATCTTTATAATTTTCCTCGTCTATTTTAATAATTTTATCTTTTTTTTTAGTCTTTAAAAAAGTTATTTTATCGGTCAATTTATCAGTAAGTTTTTTCAATTTGGACTTGTCTTTTTTCTTAGTCGATTCACCACACCAATAAGATGGCTGAACTGGAAAGTACCATTTTCTAGCCACACCGAACTCTCCCGGCGCAATTCCTTCTATGTACCAAGTTAACAGCATGTAAATCAAAGCGTCCATTAGCAAAATAAGAGACAAATAGTTCATGTTGAAAGGATCATCATTGGTATATGGTGTTTTATAAAAATTTTCCCAGTTAACTCCCACATTTTGCTTTTCATAGGCTGCCAATATTTCACAGCCGTAGCTGAATGCAACCGTGCTTGATAGACTGGCTAGAAATTTTTGCCAAGGCAAAATTTCATCCGAATAGTTTATAAGAACTGTGTATGGAAGATAGAGAAGAAAATAAATTATACCGGCCACAACTGCGGCCAAATTGGCCTGGTTGAAGAACACACTTATCAAAAAGCATTGACATATGGTTGCCAAAGTAAAGCAGATGAAAAATACTAAAAGTGTGCCAAAATCGCTATTGGGAAGTATATCTCCAAATTTGAGCACTATGCACAAAATTAGAACTATCAAGAACATTAATGAAAATGATGTAATAAACCAAGAAATCCAGTGTATGCCATTCGAAAGACTCATCACTCTCATGAATTCTTTGAGACGTTTTTCTTTTTCGTAAACAATATCTTTTACCAACATAGAAACTGTGTATATCCATGCCAAGACCATAAATAAAGGCAAAGTCCTTGAAATAGCATTTAAAAATTTGTCATCAATAAAACATGGATATGGCGTCATTTGACCAATAATGCCCATGTCTTGTACCTGTTCTGTTTTCATTTCGACAATGGCTTTTTCAATCATGTCTTGTAAATAAATGAAACCATAGGTAAAATAAGCATTGCATCCAAGACAATTACTTGGGCCATAGTAGTACAATTTGTCTTGAGTGTATGAAGTGTCATGGGTAAGTGCCGCATTCATTCTTATTTTGTATTTGACTATTTTTGGAAGTTGAGAATTTTGCTCATCATTTACGAATACTAAACCAGCCCAAAAAGACTCTTTGTCAATTAATTTTAGACCAGTACTGACCAATTCTTGTTCAGTTGCAAAACCCACAAATTTATTCACTTCAATGCATTGTAAAGAATTTCGAATAAAGTAAAGTAAAGCACTAGTAAACCTAATTTGTGGTGTAAAGTTCAATAAATTCACTACTATTGAATTAAATGCTAAAGTTGTTTGATTAATTTGATTTAATTGATTTAATATTTGATTAGTTAGACCAGTTAAATCGTCTACAATTGCAGAACTTCCGTTTATTTGAGACAAAATTTGATTTATTTGATTCAATTGATTTCCAATTTGATTGCTTAGACCAGCTGTATTTGTTTCAGGATTGAAGCTTCCATTTGTTTGGGATAAAGACTTATTTATTTGATTCAATTGATATAATAGTTGGTCACTCAATTCAGCTGTTGTTCCTAGTGTAGAGACGATTCCATCAATTCTAGAAAAAGTTTGGTTAATTTTTTTCACCAATTCCTGGTAGACAGGCGTATTGGGCGCATAGAGAACTTTACCTAGGAACATGGGCTTAATTTGTCTAAATAAAAATTGACTGCCCTCTGATATTCCGTTTATGACTGCATAGATAGATTGACAAAAGCAAGTTTTGGTTGTTGAGTTGACTAAAAATTGAGTTGATGGATCAAGATCGGCTTCGGTTCGGTTTATAGGACATTTTTTTGGGTCGATGCGATTCAAATTATTGAATCGGTTTAAAAGCTCGGTGGCAAAGTCCAAGTCGGTTGTTGAATTCAAATTGTCAAAATTTAATGTTTCTTCATTTGAGTTTGTTTGCCGTGAACTCGGTTTTTTTAATTGTCTATCAAAAAATTTATCTGAATCATCAAGAAAATCTAGGTTTGTAGAGTTATTGTTTAATAAGTCACTAAGCGTGTTTGCGCTCATTGATCCAAAATCGAGCGATTCTATTATAGAAAAAATGCTCAATCTGGAATTTCCACATATTGAACTTGAAAAAAAATCATTATTTTTTAAAATATAATTTTATGGCAAAATGAAAATAATTTTATATTTTTACATTTTCATATTTTTAGATTTTTTGTGCAATATTTAAGAAATTTTTTAATTTTTTTTTGTTTACCAAATAATTTGAAGAAGTTTTTTTAATTTTTTGAAATATTGCAGAAAAATCTAAAAATCTAAATTTGTAAAAATGTAAAATTATTTTCACTTTGCCAATTTTATTGTTTAATTATCGATTTTTTTTTAAAATACAGTAAATTTTGAAATTTTAAATTTAAATAACTTTTTTCAAAATGTCTAAAATTCTTTCTATAAAATGCATAAGTTGATACTAAATTATTGTTGGAGGCAAGCCTATAGGCTATGAGGTCGGCCAAAAAAAAAAACTGACCGAGGCCGTGGCCGACCGTGAAAGCGGCCAAAATACGGTCGTTCGATTTAACAGACACTAACAGTGACTGGCCGGCCAGCAAAAGGTCAAAATTAATACCGACCATATGGTGGCCGGCTTACTGACAGACCGGCCAGCCACTAAATCGTTTTAAAAAACATAAATTGAAATTTTATAATTTTTAAAATTCTAGAGCATTTAAACGTTATGTTATTTGTTTATCTTGATTTTGTCCTGAATTTAATTTATGAATATTTTTTTGTGGCCGACCTCAAAAAGATCCTTTTTTTTAAAAACAGTTTTCAAACGCCCAGTCAATTCACGGCCCAAACTGGCCGCCCAACACTACCAAATCCACTCATATTTAGTTCCTGTAATAACTGTGAATTTTATTTATTATAATCTTTAAATACTTAAATTTCATTGCACATTTACAGACATCATTTGGGTGATACAAAGTTTGCATCAATTGATGCAATTTACAAAATGATTTTTAGACCAAATTAATAAAATTTATAAAGATAAAATATTTTTTTTTTAGTTCCAAAAAAGCATTTATTTTCAAAAATTTGTTTCTTTTAGAAAAAATATCAAGCGTTAAATATTTTTTATTTATTTTCTGTTTTTAACACTCGAAGGCCGGATTAACTCCTTTTTTTACTTCCTTTTTTTAATAAATTTAATTATTTTTTATAATTTTTTTTTCAATCATATCTTAAATCAAAAAATATTATAAAATTATTTAATTTTTATTACAAAATAATTCTACTTTCATTGAAAAAAAGTAAAAAAAACGAGTCAAATAAAATGGGTTGAAAAATCTCTCCGGCCTTTGAGTGTTAAGAATCTAACTAGAAATTATAATAAAAAACTGTGTTGATGATCAAACTCTATTTAGAACTTAAAGGGAAAATAAGGAAAATAATATGAGATCTTATCTAAAGTTAAATGGCTAATGCTATTGAATATATAGTAGCGATTCGAACGATTGCATTCATCTCAAGATATGCAGTTATTCATACAGTAATCAAAACAGTCACAGTTATTAACATTCAGAAAATAGCAAAATAATCAAACTGTTCAGACAAATAAATAGTTGTAACATTAAGAAAGAGTTGCAACACAAGTTAAATTTTTAAAAATCCGGTCAATTTGTCCCGCCGGACTTTCTTGTTTCAAAATTTTTGTTTTTGTTTTTTGTTTAAAAATTCACAATGCTTCATATGGAATTGTGTGTTAGCAGCACCACTTTTTAACAAATTTCCAGAATGTAGAAAAACTTGTATACAACATACATTAGACCCAAGAAAGTACAATGTAGAGCCACTATATAATTGCCTATTACCTTTGTCACTTTAGCTTCAAATAAAGTACTCAATTCAATTCTTAAAGCGATGGATGTATCGGCAGCGATCTGATCACAAAATTCAAGCAAGAAAAGAGATTGAAAATAGTTGTTTGGCACATTTGACCACTATACTAAATATCCAACTTTTTACTACTTTACTACTATTTATTATTCAAAAAACTTCAATTTTTTCAAAGCTTATATAATCTTGAAAAATTTTTTGATTTTTTAGTTATAATTCAAACCTGAACCATGATAAGCAAGCCTAAAAAGATAGATTTCTGTAATGCATTTTATATTAGACAAATATTTGAAAATTTTTAGAAAAATGAATTTTGAATATTTTTACTATTAGTTATGTTATTTGATTACCTAATCCCGTCTTATTAAAAAATGATATTTTACTCATTTAAATTTGTTTTTTTTAAAATGTGTCCTACTGTTATTAAGAAAAATTGCGATATCTCTGTAATTTACGCATTAGGAAAATATTTAAAAAGCCATTTTGTGAAAAAATAAAATATGAAGTTGTTTATTTTAAAATATAAAGGTATAGTAATTATTTTCACTTACTTGGATAAGCCAATTTGAGTAAAATTGTTAAATGCATCCTGAAATGATTCGAACTGATAATTGGGCAAGTCCGAATTTTGAAATTCGCCAGTTAGATTTAAGTAGGCTACACCAACATCGATCAACTCTTCCAGTAATCGTGGATCACTCAAATCAGTTTCTTCATAAACTAACCTCTTTATTTTTCCAATATCCAAATAAGTACTTATTTGAATGAAAAGCTGGCTAATTTGCTGGTCGTCTAAGCGACATATTATTTGTTTTAAGTAAAGAGCATTTGGACCTTTGAGCAAGTAGTTCGAACCATTGCATGTTTGGGATCTTATCCATGAGGGATTATCAACTCGGTTATTATCCCGATTAAGCTCGGCCAGTTCCAAATCTGGCCCGTAGAAAAAATTTAACAAAGGTCTCACTTGATCTAACTGGCCAAAGTTTAAAAAATCTATTGGTTCAGTAGAGTCTTTGGAGTAATTGCTGTACAAATAATTGTAATTAGGCGTTGAGTTTAAAATTTTATCAAAAATTGTTTCATTCAATGGACTTGGATACAATGATGAAATATTGAGAGCATTTTTGAATTGCTGTTCGCTTATTCGCAAAGATTGACTTAAATTGAGTGCTTTGGTAATCTCACTTGACTCGGAACGTATTCTCATAGAAGAGTTGATGAATCTAGCGATGGTGAGAGCATTTTGGATCACTTGAGGCTGATTGAAAAATTCGAGTGTGTCCGAAGTCAAGTTCAAGAATTGAAAAAATTCTGTGTTTTGATAAGAGTTTTGGGTTGTCTCGTAGCACGAGTGGTTTAGATTGCAAATGAGTCCTTGGACAAATGGAATGATGCCAGCAGAAGGCAGTGGTCTTTCGACAAAGAAGCCTTGTAATTTTATTAAAATTAAAAAAGCTTATCAAAAAAAAAGAAAAGATATTGGCTACAGTTTGGTTCGTTGTTTCGTAGGCCCCGAGTTCGCACCCACATAAGAATTAAAAACAAAATCAAAGGCCATAAAATCTCAATTATCAGCCGTATCTTGAAATAAATTTTAATAATTTCACTTTTTTTGAAATAATTTTCTTGATTTACCTTTGCTCGTGATCTGAGCACATAATTTTTCCATAGAAGCAAATAGAGCTGCCTGAATACGTCCAATATATTCATTTGTACTTGATTTGATAAAGTAAAGGAAATAAAATATCGCAACAAAAACAACAACAATAACCAAAAAAATTATAAAATTTTTATCATGGTTGAGATAAATCTAGAAATTGAAGAAACTTTCTGTTTAAAATCCAATAGAACTCATTGAGTCGTGAAAAATTGTTGCATAAGCAAAAAAAGAAAAAACAAGTAAAAAAGTTAAAATAGAAAGTCATTTTAATTCTAAGTAAAATAATAATAACTGAGAATTTTTATTAAAATTTAATCTAATAATAAAACAAAAGTGAAAAAATATGAGAAAATAGATCTCAAGTGCTTTTCATTTTATGCCTTTATTTAAGTTAATTATTTGAATATTAAATATCAAATTTACATGGTATAATTAAGGTCATTAGACTCTAATCCAAACATAAACACTCTACTACTGTCTTGTCTAGAATTTTTTTATTCTCAAAAAAGAAAAAAATAATTTTTTTGATTATGTCATTTATTATAAGCCTGCACCTTTATTTCGTTACCAAGCTTTGAATCGAAATTCATTGCATAATTACAGTGTATGAAATTTTAGAAAATGCTTTAAAATCAATAGTTTTCATTATTCCTCATTAACAATTTGAAAGGCTGAATTTTAATTAAAATTTCAAAAACACTTTCGTCACTTAGGTGTATAACAAGTCAAATAACAAGAAAATAAAAAAAAAAATTTCAAATTAAATTGATTGAAAAAACTAATTGTATGATAAAAATATTTTTATTTAATTTTAAAATAAAATATCTCGCTAAAAATAAAAAAAAATATTATCTATCAGCTAATGAATTTAGACATGCACCTTGCTTACGATACTTTAACTATCTCTAATCTATTTAAAAATTTGATTATTGATTTAAAGGTTAAGCTTGACCAAATACACTTACTAATTAGGGTAAACAAAACGCGTTTATCTCTATTTGTTTTACTAAAGACAACACTAGTTTTATTGATGTTAACTCAAATGTATAGACTAAACCTTCATTGTATATCAAAATAGCTAAATAAAACTGTTTATTAAATAAAAATAAACGATTCCGTTCACGTGAAATAATCAGATTTTTGTTGTCCTTAACAATGAAGCTTTTTTTTTGCTATTTATTCTAAAAAAAAAAAAACATTTTACTAGCAATGAAATGATTTTTGATATAAATTCTATTCTCCTATTTGAAATTTATTTATGATAGAATGATCTTGATTGAAAAAAAAAGCAATTTTTATATTCAAATTAAATGAAAATTATGATGTTTTATTCATAGACATTCGTCGAAATTTGATTCTGATGTCGTCAGAAAGTAAAAATTGAAAAGATATTTATTAATATTATTTAAGATAGAATTATAATTTAAATGAGTAAAATTTCTAATTTTTAAAAAATTCAACAAATTTTTTTTATTACAAATATTTATACGATATATATTTTGTAGAGTGAGAAAAAAAAAACAGAATTATTTTAATAAAAAGATCATGGATATTAATCTAAATTTTTTTTTTTAAATAAAAAATAATATTTTCTCATTTAGACTTTTGCAGAAATAATAGTTGACATTGCTTTTTATTATTCTTTTACCTAAATGTATAATTGACGCAATCAGAGAAATGGAGGTAAAATGTTCTTTAATTATTTAATGAATATTAGCAAATTTCTCAAATGCACTTAATAGTTGTTTAAATCTAATATTTGCCTTTTTTGATTATTTTTGCTGAAAATTTATGAAAATTTAGAAAAAATTATCGAATTTTTATAAATTAAAATTAGCATTTTAATATCGTTTAATTATGATCATTTAAATAAAAATTAATTCGAAATAATTTTTTTTAAATCAATATTAGTAAAATTAATTTTTTTTAAATTTAGATTTTTAATTCTAGATGTCTCATATGCTAATCTAAACTATTTCACACATAATAAAAAAAAAATTAAATTTAATCTCAACTCTAAAAATTATAAAGGCAATTAAATATATTTAATTTTTACCTATAAGACAAATATTTATTAACAAAGCTACCAGAGCTAATGCATACATTCAGTAAGAAAAGCATTCATCAAACTTAAGGTTTAAGTTGCATCTGTTTAAAAGTCAAGGTAATGCTTACTTGTGTAGGAACTTGGCTAAAAAACTTTCACGTTTTATTTTCAATTTCAAAAAAAATATATCTAACTCGATTAAACAATGTCTCAATTTGGTGATTTGAAGACCCGTGCAGGCCAACAGGCCTTGAACAATTATTTGGAATCAAGAAGCTATATCGAAGGTTTTGAGCCCTCACAAGCTGATAATGCAGTTTTCGAAGCTCTAGGAGTCGCTCCACCAGGCGATTTGTTCCATGCCTTGAGATTCTTCAATCACATAAACTCGTTTTCCGAGGCCGAGAGAAAGAAATTCCCTGGTAAAGCTGCTGCAGCCAAGCCAGCCAAAGACGAGGACGAAGTTGATCTATTTGGATCTGACGATGAGGAAGAAGATGCTGAGGCTGCCAGAATCAGAGAAGAAAGATTAAAAATGTATGCTGAAAAAAAATCCAAAAAGCCAGCTTTGGTTGCTAAAAGTTGCATCAAATTGGACATTAAGCCATGGGATGATGAAACTGATATGGCCGAAATGGAAAAATGTGTTCGATCAATTGAGATGGACGGTCTTGTTTGGGGTCAATGTAATTAACTTTAATTTTTTCTTTTGAACATTTCAAGCACTTTAACTATATTGAGCTAAATTAAATTTTATCTCAATTTTCATGCGGTGCTATATAAAATCAAAAACTGTTTGAGTAAATGAAACTAACCCATTTATTTCATTTATATAAAAGTTTTTGACATCCCAAATAATTGATAGCTGTTATTTATATTTATTTTTTTAAGTCCAATTGGCGCCAGTTGCTTACGGTTTGAAAAAATTGGTCGCTTCATGTGTCATCGAAGACGATAAAGTCAGTACTAGTGATTTGGAAGACAAAATAACTGCTTTCGAAGACTACGTACAATCAGTTGATATTGTATCCTTCAACAAACTCTAAATTGTTTGTTTTAGTCACTAACTTATTCAAAAATTAGAGTTTAATTTTATTTTTAATAAAATTTTAGTCTTTGCTGAATTAAGTTGATTTTTTTATTCAATTTTAGGCATAGAAAGCTTTTTTAAATTGACTCTAAAATAATTTAAAAGTCTACTTTAAGTAAGAGAAAATTTCTAGGAATATTGGGTTTATCAAGTTTTTTATTTTTAAAAGTAAATTAGTAACGAGAGTCATTTTGAAAAAAATTAAGAAAATAATAAATTATGTTTTGAAATAAATAGAATTACCTAATAGCATTTTGAAAAAATTTACTTAAATTTTAGATATATTTTTTTATGTTTCAATTAACTTTTAATCAAAAATACTGCAGAATTTGATCAAATATAGCAGGTCAGATTAGAGCATGTTAATTTTGGTTTTTACTCTTTTTTTTTTTTATTTAACTAAAAGATTATTTTTTATTAGAATTTATAATTTTTTTCTCAAGCTGAATTAAACGTATTTCTCAGCGGTTTTATCATTTTTTATTCATTTAATCCAAGACTAAACAGTGCTTGATGAAAGACATTTTAAAAAATATATAAGTACGGATTCATAGTTTTTTATTCATGATATGATAAATCTAATTTTAAAAATTAATCTTTCACTCGATAATATACTTAATTTTTTGGAAAAAATTTCTAAATAAAAAAAAAAATTAAGACGTTCTATATAAATACCAGCAACAAAAATAATTGTAAGAAAGTCGAAGCTAATTGTCAAGTGTCGAGTTTCTTTTTCATTTAACTTATTAAAATCCACTTGAGTTTCTCAGTCCAAAAAGACTGTAACCTAGTAATACTATACTGAATTCATTTTTAAATTTCGTGTAAAATTTGACAAAAATCAGAATAGAGGAATTCTAGTTAAATAGATTGCTGACTGACTCAAGAAAAATTCTATTTAGATATTATTTTATTTTTTCAAAATTTAATTTTTATTTAAATTAAAATAGAAATCCAAAAATTAAATTTAAAATCCTAAAAAAACTTTTGATTACTAGGTTTTAGTGAACGCATAACCGACCATCCTTCTGATGTTAAAATCGGCCCCCTTGTAATGCATTCATAATAAAATGCAGATTTCATTTTTTGACGCGACGTTATAATTATAAAAAACCTGAAATTAATGATGAGTCAAAAACCGAAAATGTAGGCTTGACCCCGTATTTAAAACTGAAAATTATTAATAAGTAAATTTGTATTATGGTACCGGGTTTATAATTAGGTTTACATAAAAACTTAAAAATTCAGTAAATTAATTAAAAATATTTTTTAAATGCCTCTAATTTAATTTAAGGGTTTAATTAAATTTGAATATTTTGATAATCAATTTGTTTACTAAAGAATATAACTGTGTTGCTTTGAAAACTAGATGGCTTGATTTGCTTAATTAGACTTATATCGAACTAAACTAACAATTATGTTTAGGAAAAAAATATAATTTTTAAATTTTTCATACTTCTTTAAAAATAAAATAAAATTAATTTAGAGTGAATTGAGTGTTATAAGTTATTTCTATTAAAAGAAAAAATGCGTAATGATGTAAATTATTTTTTAATTATTATTTTTCCATTAAATTAAATTTTGCACAATTTCTAATTTCAAATAGAATCAAAAATATTTTTCAAGTCTACAATAAAAATAATAATTTGAGAAAAAATTTATATTTTTAAGTGAAAATCATGAACTGAAAAATTTAATAAAATTAATAATTATTATTTAAAATTTCCAATCTATCTAATCTAAAATTTAAAAAAAAATTTATAACATTATTTGAAAATATGATTAAACGGATAAAAAAGACTATATTTAAAATTTTATTTTCTAATTAAAAAAATAAGATGCAATTTTTTTGCTCGCAATTGTTTACAGAGCTAATTGAGTAAATTATTAAAATTAAAATTAAAAATATAATTAAAAAAAATTCGTATTACACCTCATTTAATTGGAGTGAACAAAATTAAACTTTTTGAATTGTGTAAAAAATGCTATAAATAATATTATCATTCTCGAATATTTAACCATTTCTGTTTTCATACCAGAATGGACAATATCTTTTATTATTATTTTATTTTTATTTAATCCTGAGAAACTAAGGATCTCTGAAATTTACATATAAATAAAATAAAGCTATTTTTAATCTTAAGAATTAAAAAAAGAAAAAGAAAATGTAGTTGTGGTTATAAAAAAATTCTTGATTATGTAATATATTCTAAGCATGTATCTTTCTATTGGTACCAAGCTTTGAATCGAAATTAATTGCATAATTACAGTGTATGAAATTTTTAAAAAATTAGCTATTTATTCTAAGAAACCATTTACAAAAATCATGTTTTTTATATACAATGAAATATTTTTGATATAAATTAAAAAATATATAAATAGGTTATATAAAATATATAGGGTTATATTCTCTTTAAAATTGTTTATGCTTGAAATTTCACATTCAAATTAAGTTAAAATTATGATGTTTAATTTTTAGGCATTCAATATAATTAAATATTTGATTTTTATACTCATTAGTCTATCATTTTATTTTTCGTGACTCTTTTTTAAAATTTTTCCACTTTGCCCTATTAATTGATCCCTAACTATGAATTCGGTTGTCCTCACAGGTGACAATATATAAGTTTTCAGTTTTCAGTTTTGTTTTTCATCCTTATTGACCGATTGGTTAACCCGGTTAAGATCAGACCGAAAACTCACCCAGTTAGTGGAAATTTCAATCTTTTGATTTGAGCCGAAAAAATAATCCAATTACCCAGTAACTATTTTTGCTTTTTTTCTTTTTCAAGGATATGGACAAAATTTTGAATTTTAGGATATTTAAAAATAAATCCTTTTTGTGACCATAAGGCTAGTGCATATGCATATGTACCAAGTGCCATGGCTATAAAATGCTAACGAAAACGAAATTTACTACAAACAAAAATTTATAATAAAAAGTAAAAAAAATTTTTTCTTGAACTTTGAAAAGGATTATTTAATTATTGAAATTAACAATGAAATTTTATCTAATACAAAATAAAAAAAAAATTAACCTACATAATTTATTTTAAACAGTTTTTATTTATTTTAAGCAAAATTGTTATTTTAATTTTAGCAATTTGTTGATGATGCCATTGAAACAAAGATCAAGCCAATCCTTGAAATCTTCATCAAACTGACAACTGAATTAACCCTTCTATTGTCACAAAGAGAAGTCTCCTCACTCTCATATGTTTCTATACTTAACACTGCTGCCCAACACATCAACAATTCAACAAACTGCAACCTTTATCAAGAAACTGTCCTACAATGAGTCCGAAGTCTCATCTTCGAAACCATTCGAACCGATCAAGCATTCACACAAAACCAGCAAATCCAACATTCAACTATACAGAATTTGAACAAAGAAAGAGGAAGAGTCGCTCACCATCTCCACTCTCTATTTGAGACCACACCAGTCCAAACCAAAACAGCACAAACATGGACACTGAAAGCTTGGTTCTCCAGACACCAAACAACATTAGTTATCTAACGACCAGCAAGCAAAGTGTCAAACCAAGCAATTTTAGCATAGATAATCCAAAACATCCTAGCATAAATTTTTACTTTAATTTCAAAAATTATAACGCAATAGTTAAGATTAGAGATAGAAATGGCTGAGGAGTATCTATTTTTGTATAAGAAGGACTTATAAAGATTTTTCATTTGACCAGTTTAATGCTTTGCATCAAGATAAGTTTGAAAAACATAGAACTTTTTGATTTCTGGATTATCAATCCACATAATATTATACTTCTTTTGATCTCTTCATAGATATCTAGGAGATCAATTTGCCTCTCCATAATTAATGACAGGACACCAAAATTTAACAAATTTAAATCCAATCACTATGAAATCCTTAAACTGTCTCGAATTTTTAAATAAAATAAGAAAAAACCCACTCTCTATTAGGCCTTTTTAAAAAACAAAAATTAAATTAAAAAAAGGTTCTAGGCAAAATCCGATGCTCATATCAGGACAGAATTGAGTCATTCTGTTTCATTGGTGGTCAGACTTGTGGAAAAATATAAGAAAGGTACTCCATTGTGTAATTTCTATCTTGCTATCTCTAATTTTTACCCTGAACCATCAGATAATTAAACATATCAAATGTACTCTATATCTATCTTTTTCATTATACCTATTTTTAATATATTTTTATTTTTATTGTATTCTATTTAACTTTATTTATTTGTTTTTTATTATTTCTATTCTTTTTAATCCGAAGGAGCATTAGCCCAGTACAGAAAACAAATGAATAAAAAAATAAATAATAGTAAGACCTAATTTACAATTTGCCATAAGTTTATGGTGTCCATTTCTTGAGAAAGAATTTTCAGAAATCGAGAAGATACAAAGAAGAGCGACTAAAATCATTCCTACACCTCTGAAATATGATTACTCGACGAGGCCCTTGTCAGCGGCTGAAGATGAAGATGTTTAACTTAATCTTGTGCTTGAGAGTTTATTTAATTGAATTATTTGAAATATTCAATGGACACGAAATTATTAATTTTGAGAGTAGTCTAAATTTTTTTTTTAATCTGAAGTTCAAATTTTACTTTTTTAAGGGAAATAAATGAAATATATTATTCTATGATCAAACTAAAATTTTTTGACTGTAAAAAAACAAAACAATATATTTAAAAAAACAAAATTTATTGGTAAGAGAAAACAATAAAACTGAAATAGACAATTATTTTTGTGAAAAAACTCAAATATTTTTTTTCTTTTTTTTGTATTTGCTTCAAATTACACAATTTTGCTCTGTTTTAGTTATGTTAAATAAGGTTCGCGCGTAGCAAAACTACCGCAATATCTGAATTTAAAAGAATCGATTTTAATCTGCATACTTAAAAACCTCGGAAAATATGAGTTTTTTAAAATTGTAAGTTTTTTTGGGTGAATAGAAAAATAAATTTTTTGAACGGATCCCCTCAAAGCTTTAATCTTAAAAATTAAAAAATAAAAATAGCGGTCCCAACGATTTGTTCAGAATTTTGTCTAGATTTAGAATATGCATAAACATTTAGGGGTTTTGGGATTAACCGCGGATGAGTTCCTAAAAACTGAAAAAAACCCAAAATTTTATCATTTTTTGATCATGGTCTTGGTAAATTAGGGAAATGGTATTTCAAATAAGTTACTATTTTGCATAAGGGATTATTCCCAATCAGAATTAATACAATATTATTAGGATATGCATATTATAACATGAGTTGTTACAGCTTAAAGACAAGATACTTTTTTTTTTTTAATCTTTGAGGGGATTCAGCCAAAAAATTTATTTTTTTTACTCACCCAAAAAAACATATTTTTCTAGGTTTTTAAGTATGAAAATTAATAATTTAAAGCCGGTTCTTTTAAATTTAGATAGTGCGGTAGTTTTGCTACGCACGAACCTTATCGGTAAATAAAATTGTTCCTTACTTCAATCTTCAGTTTTTGTTTTATTTATGCATGAAAATATCATTAATGATTATGCAATTAAAAATTCATCATTTTTTTTCCAAATGAATTTTAGGACTTTAAATTTCATAGAAAAAAATTAGATTAATTTAAAAGATTATGGTTTTCATTAAATTCGACATTAGGATTAATACAGAATTTAAAAAAAAAATAGAATAAAAAAAATTTTATTAGAATTAACTTTATTTTCATTAATTATTTGCTTTTTAAAAAAAAATGAATTTTATAATATTTTTTACATTTTTGTTCCGAAACAAAATATAAATTTCGAATAGAAAAAATTATTTATCAAATCGATGTTGGACGAACTAACACTAAAATCAACCAAACAAGTTAGCATTTAGCTATTCAAGTGTAATAGCATCATTAGAACCCTCACCATTTACGTTAGAACTGTCAACAGTACTTTGATTAGTATTTCCGTTTTGATATGATTGACTTTCGTCATCATTTATTTCAATAACATCATCCCCACTAGAGCACTCAATTATATCATCATCCTGGCTACTTGAACCATTCGAATCCTTATTTTCACTAGTTTCTTTTTGACGACCATTGTGCCCATTTAATTTATCCTCTGGCGGCTTTGAATCCTCTTCGAGCATTATTTCTTCAACTTCTTCTAAAATCACATCATTATCACACTGTTGATTATTTCTTGTCTCATCTTCCTCGCTAATCACATCGCTGGCATTGTTTACCGAAGTTGATGTCAAGTCATCACTATCTTCGGGCTTTAATTTTTTACTGGAAATCTCTTCCTCACTTGGTGCATTTTCTTCTTGAAACGCTTTCTCATAAGAACGTTTCTTTTCTTCAATAGATTTAACAGACTCTATCACAATATCTTCCTCAACTGGTCTTGATTTTCTCTCCTCTTCTATCTGTTTCTGTTTTAGATTTTCTTTTTCAACATTGCTTTGAATGTCCTTTATTGTTTGACTATCTGATATAAACTCATATTCTTTTGTACTATCTAAATTTTCACTAAATTTTTTTTATTAAATTCAAATTTTAAAATAGATTTTTAAAAAAACCTGTGAAAAAGAATAATTTTTATTTCATAATCTTGAAAAAAATCATCACATTTGAGCCTAGATTGGTCCGAGAGACCAAAAGTTGCCAATGTTTTTTCATTATTTGCTAAACAAATTGAAATTTTTTAATTTAATATTTTTTTCAAATCTTATAAAAATTTTTACTATCGGTTTCTCCTTCTTCAGATGAGATTATTATTCGTCCAGTTCCGTCATCGATTTCAACATCAGGCTGAATCATATTCAATTCTTGTTTTAAAATCTAATAAAAAAAAATTTAAAATTAATATTAAAATAAAACAATACAAAAAACAATACTTTGGTTTCAAATTGTTTTACTGTAAAACTATTTAAATTTATTCGAACAGATATTTCTGGTTTAGCAGCGCACACATAACACTTAGGATTTGGTTTAACCAATTGACCAGGTACAACCATTTTATTTTGTATCGGTTTGTCTCTTAGATAAACAGTTTTGCACTCATCCATCTTATTTTCCAAAACTTTTAGAGCTTCTAGGACAATAAGGCCAGCAACAATGGCATTTGTGGTCGCAATCGCTGGAATTATATTGCCAGCCAAAGATTTTATTTCAAATTTTGACTTAACAGCTATCGAGAAAACCATGCATCTAAGATTGGCCGCCGAGGCCACAAAATTCATGGCATCTTCGTCATCTTTGTCCCAGCATAATATTTCTTCATCACCTTCACTTGACAATGTTTGAAACAATTTATTTACCGAGTCCTCAAAAATCTTGCAACATTCACTTATTGACCATATTCTAAGAGAATTCATTTTGTTATTTTCTTGATTTGTTTGAGACTGGTCTTCTCTTAGTGGAACGGAATCGTTGCCAATGCAGTTGGTCCATTCTAAAGGAGCAGGAGGCTTTCTTTTTTCCCATAACTTGGACATCGATAGCAAGTATTTGACATCATCATTAAAAAGCTTGTTAAATAGCTTGACTGGATTGTATTTAGTTTCTTTGGCCCATTGTCGGGTCGACACCCTGACTACTTGAGTTTTTTCAACTGAATTTTGTCCAGCTTGAGCCATATTCTCGGGATCTTCGCCATCCGGCGAAACAGCTTCGTCTGGATCTTCGGCGCCAAAAAGCTGATTAAACAAGTGTTTAGCCCATACTATACAGTGTATTGGTTCAGATGGCGTATTTCTGATAGTACAGCCCGGAAAGGTTTTTTGAGGCGGTTTCGGCAAACAATCATAGCACTCTGTCAAATTTTTTTTAATTAATGTGACCTGTCCAAGATAGCCTGCGCTACCGCTCTCGATTAGAGGTACGTCAGCAGCCAAGCAGAGACGATTAACGTGAGATCTAGCCGCTTTATTGTCTAGTGCGTTAAGAACTATTGAAAATTTTTTAAAGTAGTCGACGTTGTATTTTTGACTCATTATGCTATCATGGTAGGCTATTATGTTGGCATTTGTATTGTACTTTAGAACGCTTTCCCGCGCAATTATGGCTTTTGGTTTTCCTACATGACATTTTTGAAATAAAAATTGTCGATTTAAGTTGCTTAACTCAATGGTGTCCAAATCAATCTTGAAAGAGGATTACTAATGCTGAAACAAACTTGATATTTTTTACTTACAACTTCAATATCTGCAAAGCCTGTGAGAATCAAATTCTTAAGCAATTCACATCCAATGCCACCGGCTCCAACAACTAAAATTTTGTGCTTCTTTAGGTCCATTATTTATTTATTTTGACTAGAAATACAAAACGTTTTATTGAAAAAAAAATATTTATTCAATTTAATAAAAAATTTGTCAGACATATGGTTCAATTTCTTTTTTTTTTTTCTGCAAATTGCAAATTAGTTGAACAATTTATGTGTTTAAATCAAATTTTTTTTAACAATTATATTTGATTTGAGATTTACGTATTAAAAATGTATTCAAGACTAAAAATTTTTTAATCAAAATAAGCTCTTAAAAATAAATCTACTATCAGTTTAACACTTTTTGTCCACCTTCTGGATGCCAAATTTCATCTAATTCTATATTTCTTGAATTATAAAGTGACTATTAATAATTTTCCATCTAAAATCCTGATTTCATTCATTAGTATATTGCTCTCAACTGAAGATTAAAATTATTTTTATTAATTTTCTTAGCAAATTTTATTTATGTCTATCAATTATTCCAATCCATTGTAAATTATCAATTCTCTATTTAATTTTCTTTAATTATAATTTGGAAATTAAATATTTTGAATCTATTTTAATCTGTTTTGAAAATGGAATAAGTTTAGTTTAGTTTATTTTATTGAATAAATATAAATGACACAGTTAGTGACATACACCGATTACTTTATATATATGTTTTTTTAAGAATTATTTTTGATTTTTCTTTCCCACTGTTGACTCCAGTCGAGTTATTAATTTCTTTACCGAGGGTAGTGGTGAGAATCGACTGTTTCTAAGATTTCGCTTTTCAGGAAAAGTTTAATTGGTTTGTGACAGTCTGCACCGGGAGTGAAAACAACTTTACATTTCTTAGTGTTTAATTTCATTTTGTTGTCTGTACACCACTATCTTCTCCATTAATAATTTCTTGTGGTAGATTGCTTGATTTGGCTCTACCAATTAAATAGCCTAATAAGTCATCATAATGGAATATTCTAAAATTTTTGTGAGCTTGTTCACACTTTGAACTTCAACTGCTTTTTGGATTTTCGCCTTTTGAGTGAAATTATCAACGTGTACAAAGAGTATTTCAAATCCTATCTAAAAAAATCAACTAGTCAAATACTAGCAGATGTTCAAAAAAATTTTTTGATTTAATAATAGGTCAAAAGCTATCAACAATGTAGGAATAAAGGATTGTAATATAATATTAAGGTGAGTCAAAAAAATTTGTGTTTTCTTTTTTTAATTTATCAAATAAAAAAAAGTAAAAAAAAAATTAAAATTTCGAATTTTTCAGAATAAAATTCTACAACAGACATTGGCAGAGAATTTTAATCGAGAATCGTTGATCTACTAGATCCTTTTTTCCTTTGAAGGCTCGTATTACTACTATTTATTAAATTTTCTAAACCAATCCTGTATCCCTCTTACTTTTAGCACTTTTCACCTTCTACTTTTGGCATATTTCAATAGTTACAGCTGTTGTTGATGAGCCTGTTTTACAATAATTATGTAAAAGTACCAAAATTTCAAAATTTTCATTTAAAGTTTTCAATTTATAAGATATTTTTAGAATTAACAAAAAATTAGACATATCATTTTGAAGAGCATTCAATTTTGTTTGTGATGTATTAGAAAGATGCTAAAATCAAAAATATTAAACCTTATAAAAAAACGATAAATTTAATAATGTTTTTTTTTTAAATTGAACTTTATCATAAATTGAATTTCAAAATAAAAAATTTGTTTTTATTTTCATAAATTCTACTATTATATTGTAGATAAATTAATTTTCAAACTTTTAAATTAAATTTATTTAAATATTAAATTTTTCAAAAAAATTAAAATTTAAAAACTGTTACTCACAATTAATTTTTTTTAAATTTAAAGAATAATAAGATGTTTTATTTCATCTTTTGAATGAAGAAGTTATATTTTTAAATTTTGTAAGTGCTAAACAGCGACAAAAAAAGATATTTTTCAAACAAAACTAAAATTTCAAAAAAAATAATGAATTTTATTAAAAATATTTGATTGATTTAAATAAAAATTCGCCTCAAAACTATCTGATGAATTCATTCTGTTCTAATTAGAACATGATTCTAAACTTTAAACTAAAATAAAACTAAAAGTCTAATTAAATTTTGGCAAGCTTTCATTGATAATTGAAAGTTAAAAATAATCAGACTGTTTTTATGCGTTTTAAAAAAATTTTAATCTGTGATTTTCCACCTTTAAAAAGTTATTATTCTAACATTTAATTTTATAACTTAAGCATTTTATTTTTTTTTTGAAGGCAATTAAAATACGAATAGCTTTAAATTTGGTTCTAAACTAATATTTCTTATATTTTAATTATCTTCTAAAAAAGATAAACTTTTTATTGCAATATTTTTTGAAGATAAATTCGTAAATTATAATAAGAAAATTTAAAGATTTTTTTTTAATTAATCAGAATAGAAAAATGATCAAAAATAAAAGTTTCTTAGTGCTTATCGCGCTCTCTTTCTTAGAGGTGTTTGACTTTTTAGTAATAATTGGTCAAAAAGAAAGGAACCTCGAAGAAGCAAATGAAATTCTGGACAAATATCCTTTGATTGATGGGTAATTATTTTAAAAAAATTAGTTGTTTATAAATAAATAAAATTAAAAACAAGTCACAATGATCTTCCTCATATGATAAGAACAAATTTTGAGAATCAATTTGATCAATTTGATTTAAATGATATGAAAGAAAGCTTAAAAAAATTAAACAAATCAAATATAATCACTCACACGGATATTAAGAGAATGAAAGAAGGCAAGCTAAGGGGACAATTCTGGGCAATTTATGCAAGTTGTGAATCAAATGCCAAAGATGCGATTCGCCGTCACTTGGAGCAAATAGATGTTGTCTATAGATACATAGAACAATATTCAGATTTTTTTAAATTAGTAACAAAATCTGAGGATATTATGAAAGCTTTTAAGGAGAAAAAGTTCATTAGTTTACTTGGACTTGAAAGTGGTCATGCAATCGACTCTTCTTTGGCAATATTGAGAATGTTCTATGCTTTAGGTGTACGTTACATGACTTTAACACACAATTGCAATGTACCATGGTAATTTAAAAACAATAAAAAAAAATTAAAAAAAAAAATTTTCTTTTTGATTAAACATTTAAAACTACTAAATTTCTCAATTTTTTTAAAAAGGGCAACAAACAATTTGGTCGACAGATTAAGTAATGCATCAGCTTACGGAGGATTAACTCAATTTGGTAGAAAAGTTATTCGTGAAATGAATAGACTAGGAATGATGGTTGATTTGTCTCATGTGTCGCATCAGACAATGCTTGATGCTTTGGAAGAAAGCAAAGCGCCTGTTATATTCAGTCATTCGTCTGTGTATGCTTTGTGCAATCATACAAGAAATGTAAGAGATGATGTTTTGTTAAAATTGAAAGAAAATAATGGAATAATAATGATCAATTTATACAATGGCTTTATTAAACCAAATAATGAAATTCCTACAATGGATGACATCATTGGTATTCTAGAAAACTTTCATAAAAAATTTTTTTGATTTTTACTAAAATTCAGCCCATTTTAATTATGTAAAAAACTTAATTGGTGTGGATTATATTGGAATTGGAGCTGATTTTGATGGCGTTAGTTCTACGCCTCCTGACGTTGAAGACGTTTCTAAGTATCCAGAGTTATTTGCAGCTTTGCGTGAAAACAAATGGACTGAAAAAGAATTGGCTCAAATAGCAAGTCAAAATATCATTCGAGTGCTCACTGATAATGAAATAGTAAGACTCATAATCTAAAAAATTATTTGATTGTGGATTTTCTACAGTAAAATTTAAAACCAACTTGTACGATTTTTTTCCTTTCTTCTTACTTTAATCTATTCCTTAACTCTAGAAGCACCAAACGAGTCGTGACACCAAACGAAAAAATTTTTAAATCCCCATATCTTTTGAAAAGATTTTTCAAATGAATATATCTTTTTTGATTTATGTAGATTATAAAATTATCATAGTTTTTTTATAATATATTTTTGAATTAAAAAAAACGTGAAAAATGCTCGGTGCTTCTAGTGTTAAATTTCTTTTCTTTTCTAAACATTATTTGGAAAGAGTGCATGAAGAGGTGAAGAAGAGTTGAGGAAGAAAAAATTAACAAAATGCGTACAAGTTAGTTTTAAATTGAGATTTAAAAAAAAAAATTTTAAATAATATTTTTTTCGATCTTTTTAATGCTCAAAACCCGGAGGAGTTTATTCACCCTTCTGTGCTACTTTTTATTTCCTGAAAATAAGCATATTTAGGATCAAAAAATTAACTAATTTTAGTATTTTATGATTTTAGTTTTCTGATTTAAAGAATAAAAAATGATTCAATATATTAAACAAAAGAGATGAAGCATATAACGCGAAAATAACCCTCCAGGTTCGAGTGTTTTATCATTCTGAGATTTTGAAATAAAAAGCATTATTTAAAAATATTTTTAGCAAAAAAAATTAGGACTTTTTAAACACTATTTTTAAATTAATTAATTATTTTAAAGTATGCAAAGTCACAAGAGCATCTTGAGCCAATTGATGATATAATTGATCAAAAAGATCTAGGAGATTTATATTCAGAATGCAGAACATCTTTTTAACTTTACTATTATAAAAATTTATTCGTTTTAATTTTTAAATAAAATTTATGACTTTAATTGTTTTTTATATGTATTTAATGATTTCATGATGATAAAAAATTATCTTTTTTTAAGCAATAGAAATTAAAATCTTACGACCTATAATAATAAATAAAACTTTATTTTAACTTAAACGGTGTTCTGTTTGAATATGATAAGTGTAGAATCAAAAAAGTTTAAAAAAAGCTTAATAATTGGAATTCTGGTAGTCACTATTGCTTTGATTGTAGGACTTTCAATCGGACTAGCTTTAACTCAAAACTCTATAAACAATAATTTCAGTAAAGCAAATCAACTTTTAACTAAATTTCCTCTAATTGATGGTCATAATGATATACCAAGCATGGTGCGAAAAAACTTCAAAAACCAATTTAAGTTATTTGATTTTAATGACCTAACAAAAATTAAAGATGAACTATTGGGGACAAATGGTGTGACACATACAGATATAATGAGATTACAAAAAGGTAAAATAGGAGGACAGTTTTGGGCTGCATATGCTTCGTGTGAAAGTCTTGCAAAAGACGCAACTCGAATTCATTTAGAACAATTAGATATGATGAAAAGATTAATAAACAAATTTCCAGATGTTATGAAATATGCTGATAATTCCATTGGTAAATTTATTTTGAAATTTTTAAGAAAATTAAAATAAAATGTTTAGATTTGGTCAAGGCATTCAATGAAGGAAAAATAGCAAGTCTAATTGGACTTGAAAGTGGTCATGCAATCGACTCATCTTTGGCAATATTGAGAATGTTCTATGCTTTAGGTGTACGTTACATGACTTTAACACACAATTGCAATGTACCATGGTAATTTAAAAACAATAAAAAAAAAATTAAAAAAAAAAATTTTTTTCTGATTAAACATTTAAAACTACTCAATTTCTCAATTTTTTTAAAAAGGGCAACAAATAATTTGGTCGACAGATTAAGTAATGCATCAGCTTACGGTGGATTAACTCAATTTGGTAGAAAAGTTATTCGTGAAATGAATAGACTAGGAATGATGGTTGATTTGTCTCATGTGTCGCATCAGACAATGCTTGATGCTTTGGAAGAAAGCAAAGCGCCTGTTATATTCAGTCATTCGTCTGTGTATGCTTTGTGCAATCATACAAGAAATGTAAGAGATGATGTTTTGTTAAAATTGAAAGAAAATAATGGAATAATAATGATAAATTTTTATAATGGTTTTGTAGCATGTGATCCTGATAATGCAGTTCTATCAAATGTTTTGGGTAAGTTTTAATAAATCTTGTTTTTCTTTATTCTTTTATTCTAAAGAAAAGTATTCTAAAATATTTTATAGACCACTTGAATTATGTAAAAAAATTAATTGGTATTGATCACGTTGGTATTGGATCAGATTACGATGGAGTTCCTTCGTAATTTTTTTTAAATTTTTTTATTTTTTAATTTTTCATATTTTTTTATTTAGTACTCCTAAAGGTTTAGAGGATGTCTCAATGTATCCAAATTTGTTCAAAGAATTACTTGACAATGGGTGGAGTGATGACGAATTAATTAAATTAGCTAGTGGGAATATTCTTAGAGTTTTTTCTCAAGTGGAAAATGTATTGTTTTAAAAATTCTTAAAGAAAATAATTAAAATGTTTGATTCTAGTATGCTTATTCAATTAGTGAAAGACCAATTAATGACATATTGGAAAAACAAGACTTTGGATCCGATTTTCTAAAATGTAGAACCTCTTTCTGAATAGAAGAACAAATTTTTAATTGAAAATTAATTTTTAAAAATTTTAGTTAAATAAAATTTTAAACAACAATATTTTTCGTTAAGTGTTTAAAATTTAAAATTTTAGGGAAAAGAATTTAAAATTTTTTTTTCGTTTTACTATTTTCTAGTTCTATTTAGTTTTTAAATAGATGTTGTTAATTGGTCTTCTTGAACTTTTTTACTTGAAGTGCCAGTTCTATTTACTACTAGCGTATTTATTCGATTTTTAAGACATGTCATAGATAAAATTAAGACATGTTTTTTTATATCGAACACTAGTATAAAATTTTTAACCTATGACATGAACTAAAAGTCGAAAATGCACCTAAATATGATCACAAAAGCTGGATTTTCGAAATTAAGAACATGTCTTAAATCAAAAATTTTAACCAGTGTTATTTATAAAAGATAATGTCATAATTGTGCATTATGCCATAAAATGACATGTCACAAAATTCGAGCAATTACGTCACTACTCTTACATCTACCATCTAATTAAATCAGATTTTCAAAGATGTATGTTTAAAAGACAAAAAAGTTTCACAAAATTCAACATTAATGCGATAGACTCCAGCTTATTTTTGGTAACCAAATACTAGCCTCTAGTAATTTAGACCAGCAGGTGTTACTAGCAGATGAAAACTATAAATTGTACACAGCTTTCGCGTAACTGAAGCTTCCGTTACAATTTATTTAATAATAACACAGCCTAGAACTGAAACGCAATTGATCTGGCAACTCGAAGCATTGTCAATACAAACATCGTTAAGAATAAAATTAAATAGTAAATTGGGTCTTGATAAAAATCAATAATTTCATTAAAATTAATCCAGTAAAATGGGAAAAAAATGGACAGAGGTTGTAAATGCAGGACGTCTACCAGCACCATTGCTTGGGATTGTATCTCCACAGCATAACTTAATATTCCATTTTAAGATGTATATGTGAAGGACCAAAAACTTTTTGGGTTGATAATATTTAATTTTTTTTTTAAGGAAATTTGATTTTAATCAGCTTAATTTGTTAGGAAATAATTTTAAAAAAAAATTCTGTAAAATTAGATTATGTCTTGTTCCTATGAAAAAAATTATCAATTATTCTACAGAATCAAATTTTGGTTGACTTTGAAAAAGAGGGTCTTAAAAGGCACTATAGTTTTCAAAGGAATACTGTTTTTTTTATTATTCTAATTTTCGGCACTTTTTCTTTGACTTAAACTTATAAAATGATTATCATTCATTTACTCGGTCTTTACGAATTTGGTAAAAATGGTCATGTGACTGAATTAATTTTTTCAAAAATAGTGGTGCTAAGTTTTTTTGAACAGTCAGCTGTTAAACCAGAGATGGATTAGTATTTGAGATGACTGGGAATACAAAATTTAAAAACTATGCTCAAGATAATTTACAAGAAATCATAGATTGATGTCTCAACGAGTGATTTACTGAAGGACAAAGTTAAAGCTTGGTCATAAATATGAAAGAAAAAAAATTTATATTTTTAAATAAATTTAAATAAATATCAATAAATTTTAAAAGAATATTTTAAATCAATTTCGATGTAAACTTTGATCTTGAAAATTTTGAAAGTTGAAATAAAAATTACATTCAAATACTGGGCTTTATCTTTGATTAAAAAATTTAAAAAAAGAGTTAATTAAAAATGCCATTTCTAGAAATAAAAATTTATGACATTTTAGAAATTTTCTGATTAGAAAGAAATTTTATAAAAAATGAATGCAATATTTAGATAATTTTTAATTGCTTTTTGATTACAAGCAATTTAAATAAATGTTAAAGCTCTATTTGATTAAAGTTAAAAAAAATTTAAGTTTACAATAAAGTTTAAGAAATTAAAAAATATTTAAAAAATAAACCAAAAAAAAATTTTTATTTAGATGATTAACAATTTAATTAAAATCAAAAATCAAAAGAGAAAAAATTTAGTAATAGGGATTTTATTTATTCTAGCTTTTGTTGGAATTGTTGCAGCTACTATTCAAGTAATTTTACATGAAACTAGTACGACAACTAAAGCAAAGCGAATTCTTGAAAGCAATCTCTTAATTGATGGGTAAATCATTTAATCGTTCAGTTTTGAATTACAGTTAACATTTTCTTTAGACATAATGATTTGCCTTATATGATAAGAGAAAATTTTCAAAATATCTTTAAACGCTTTGATTTAAATGATCTTCTAAAATTAGACAAAAGCGACCTTCAAGGAACTAACGGTGTAACACACACAGATTTGAAGAGACTAAGAAAAGGTAAAATAGGAGGTCAATTTTGGGTCGCTTACGCAGATTGTAAAAGTACAGGAAAAGATGCAGTTCGAATACATGTTGAACAGATTGATGCTATAAAAAGATTTATTAAAAAGTATGAAGATACTTTTAAATTCACAGAAAATGTAAAGGAAATAAATGAAGCATTCAATGAAGGAAAAATAGCAAGTCTAATTGGACTTGAAAGTGGTCATGCAATCGACTCATCTTTGGCAATATTGAGAATGTTCTATGCTTTAGGTGTACGTTACATGACTTTAACACACAATTGCAATGTACCATGGTAATTTAAAAACAATAAAAAAAAAATTAAAAAAAAAAATTTTATTTTTGATTCAACATTTAAAACAACTCAATTTCTCAATTTTTTTAAAAAGGGCAACAAACAATTTGGTCGACAGATTAAGTAATGCATCAGCTTACGGAGGATTAACTCAATTTGGTAGAAAAGTTATTCGTGAAATGAATAGACTAGGAATGATGGTTGATTTGTCTCATGTGTCGCATCAGACAATGCTTGATGCTTTGGAAGAAAGCAAAGCGCCTGTTATATTCAGTCATTCGTCTGTGTATGCTTTGTGCAATCATACAAGAAATGTAAGAGATGATGTTTTGTTAAAATTGAAAGAAAATAATGGAATAATAATGATTAATTTTTATAATGGTTTTGTAGCATGTGATCCTGATAATGCAGTTCTATCAAATGTTATGGGTAAGTTAATCATAGAAGCTGTGAATACTGCGATCCATAAAGGATTAAATTTTAATCTTTAAAAAAAAATTTTAAAACTTATTGCTTTATTTATGAAATTTAAGAAAGAAAATTAATTTATGCATATTTTTTTTAAATTAAAAAATCATTTTAAATTAATATAATTAAGATCATATAAACTATGTAAAAAATTTGATCGGAATCGATTACATTGGAATAGGAGGTGATTACGATGGAGTACCCACTACTCCTGTGGACTTAGAAGATGTTTCAAATTATCCAAATCTGGTAAAAGCTTTACTTGAAATCGGCTATTCGCAAGATGAAATAGTGAAACTTATTGGCGGAAATCTTCTCAGAGTTTTATCTCAAGTCGAAGAAGTACTATTTGAAACATTTTTTTTTTAATCTAATATCTTTTTTTTTTAGATTTCCGATAAATCAAAGCACATAAAACCATTCAATGATATAATTGATAAAAATGATTTACCAAATGAACAAAAAAAGTGTAGAACATCTTTTTAAATAAAAAGTTTTTAACAATTAATAAAGCTTTTGGTCTTTTTTTCTATAAAATTCAAAATAAAAGTACTAAGTTTTGTACATTTTAAAATCAATCAATAGTCGTATTTCTAAATAATTTATCTAATATCAAATTAAATATTAGGGTGGGTCAAAAAATTTTGCCTTTTTTTTTTAAATTTTTTTTTTTATAAATTAAAAAAAAAAGCTATTTAATCTTCAAAAGCCATAAAGTCTTTAGAAAGTAATCAATTTCTTTCTTGCACACCATTTACGACTTTCGAAGCCAAAAAACTCACGATATCCTTCTTCAACTTGATCTTGAAACGGCTATTCTAATTCAAAAATATTTTATAAAAAAATATATAAATCTTACACATTAATATCATTTTTAATAGAAAATTTTAAAATAAGCATCTTTGGCCATTTTTAAAGCGATAATTGTCTATCTGACAGAGTATCTAAAAATCAATGACTATCTAAAACATTTTATCAAAGAAATAAAGCAAAATATAATTAAAGATTTAGAATAAAAAATAATAAAATTAATTGAAATTAATTTCTATATCAAAAGCCTGCTATTTTTCAACATTTACGATGAATTGGTAAAAGACTTTTAAATAAGAAAAATATTTTATCTTTTAAGTAATAAAAATGTTTATTTTTTAATAAAAAATTATTTAAAAAAAACAAATTATCAATTATTTTTTACAATTTTAAACATAAGATAAAAATATTTTTAAAAAAAGTCAAAACATTGAATAAATAATTCATTTAAATTTAATTACATTTAATAATTTTCTAATAAATACACACTGTTGATTTTATATAATTAAATATACAAGTTTATTTTAGTAAATCAATATTTTTTTTTGAATAGATTTACGGCAAATGGGACATTCACTCATTTGGTCACCACACATTTGACACGTGCCATGTCCACACAAAAAAACCATATTTTTTTGTTTATCCATGCAAACAGGACACATAGTCTAGGAAAAATTTTAAACAAAATTAAACAGAAAATAAAAATTTCTACTTGTTCTTTAATATCTTGAAGTTGTTGCTGTAACTTTTTTAAATTTAAGCAATTTCCATTTAAATTAGTTTTGACTGAGTCGATTTTTGAGCTTAAAATATTAATTTGTTTTTCAATAGAAATACGACACTTGATGCATTTTTTCAAAGGCTTCGAACACGGTTCACATGTTTGTATGTGCCCACATGGCTCTAACAAAACATTTGATAATTTTTCATCGCATATCAAACAATTTTCTAGTTTTATTCTTTCAGAAATAGTTTCTTTGCATGTGAGGCATTTTTTAAGACGGCCTGAACAATCTTGACATCCATTTAAATGGTTACAAGGTCTAATCAAAATTTCTTGCTTCTTTTCGCAACAAATTGGGCACTCTTCAAGCTCTGTTGTTTTTAAATTTTGTTCTTCAACTTCACTTGGTTTAAGGCTATGTGTGATCAAAATTTTGCTAAAATCCGAATCATTACAAAGATCTAGAGGAGTTTGATTTTTTTTGTTTCTAATAGATATACTAGCACCGTTCCTGATCAGTAATAACGCTATTTTTTCAAACAACGATTTACTTTTCTTTTCATCTATATTCGAGGGGCATTCTGTCCAGTTGGAGCTTTTTTCTTTTGATAAATCGTTCTGATGTTTCAAGTCTTTGAAATTTTTGAGCGAATAAACTGTATAGTTTCTCAGCAAAATATGCAAAGCTGTATCTCCATCCTTGTCTTTGACATTCAAATCACATTTGGTGGCCTTATTCACTATTAGTGATTCAGCTATCCCGCAATTTAGGCGTTCGACAGCCAAATGAAGAGGAGTTTGAAGGCATTTATTTTGAATATTTATGTTCAAAAATTGAGAATAATCTAAAATTAACTGGACCACTTCTTGATAGCTATTTAGACAGGCCAAATGCAAAGCCCCAAAGCCGTCTTCTTTTTTTTCATCAATCAACCAATATTTTTCCAAATTTACTATTTTGTCTAGTAAACATTTCATTGAGCTAAATGAAAAATATAAAATTTTAAAATATTTAAAAATTCTTTATAATTTTTACACTATTAACATTTAGAGGAAAATTTTTGCTTTAAAAAATTATTAGAAATCAAAATTTTTGAAATTCTTATAATTAATTAAAATACATTAAAAAATAAATTTAAAAAACGCTTGCATGTCCATAAGTTATCTTGAAAAGGACAAGATAACTTATGGACATTTTAAATTTGGTATTTTAGAAATAAGTAAAAATTTATTTGCTAAAAGATGAATGAAGCAATGATCTTTAGATTTTATACTCAAGTATTATTGTTTCAATTTAGTTAATTTGTTTCCGATAGATAAAAAATGAATTTATTTTAAATATAATTGACACTTTTTATTAATTTTGTATTTGATAATTAAAAATAATCCTAAATTCTGTATTTTTGTTTTTCAAATAATAATTTTTGTTATTTTTATGTATTATACTCGTTTTTTAAAGGTTGGATACATTTGATATAAACATCTTTCTAATCTTAAAAATTTAATAACATGATAAATCTAACTCTTTTTTTTACTTAATTCTAAAAAATTTTTTAAAACGAAACTTTAAAATTTCAGTACTGTAACATTATTATTGAAAAAATGCCCATCATCAGCAGCAGTTACTCGTGAAATATGTCAAGTTGAAGGTGAAATGTGCTGAATTCACTATGTGCGTCTGTAACTGAGAGCAATCCAAAGCTAAGTACTCGGCAATTATCAAATTAAATTTACACATCACAATCGACAATATTTGGTCACCTTAATTTGATTAACAAAGCTTTATGACTTGAGAGATTTTGTTATTCAACAACGATGTGAAATTTGTAGGAAGCTACTTAAAAAAATCCTCTAGATAAGCGTTTTTCAGACAGATCATTACTTGTGATGAGAAGTGGATCTATTTAAAAATTTATGATAGCAGAAATTAATGACTGGACCATTTCAACCAGCTCAACCAGTTGTGAAAAGAAGATTCTTTGATTTAAAAGTGATGTGTGTTTAGAAGAATTTTTAAAGGGTAATACACTTTGAGCTAGTTCCAGACGGTAGTGCTATAAATGCAGAAGAAAATTAGAGCAAATGTATTCTTCAATTCAAGAAAAATATCCTTCTTTGTTCAACAAGAAGTTAGGTTTGTTTGGTAGATAACGCTAGATCTCATTCAACTAAAAGAACAATGGCAAAATAGAAAGGGTGAAGAAAAGATCGAATTTCTTTCTCATCCAGCATATAGTCATGATCCTTCTTCTTCTGATTTTCATTTTCTGATCTTAATGGCTCATTTACTTAGAACACGGGATTGTACTAACCAAGATCAAGTTGAAGAAGGATGTCGTGAGTTTTTTGGTGTCAAAAGCCGTGAATGGTACAAGAGAGGAATAATTTAGAAAAATAATTTTATTATTAGAGACTTTTTTATGCTTATTTAATTCGAATAAAAAATACCACGATTGATTTTTTTTCTTCAAGCCATCTAATTTTTTAAAAAATTTTATATCTATAATTAATATCATATATTTCTAATCTAATGACACAATTTTCTAAAATAATTACTAATCTGGTTATTATTTATTTAAAAATATTAATTTATTGATTTTCAAGTTAATTTCAAATTATTTCCACAAAATAATTTTTCCATAAAATTCTATTTAGCTTTCAAAAAAAAATTATTTGAGCATGCCAAAATAACAAAATTAAAACTTTAAATTAACTTGATTCAAAAGTAATCAAGAAATGAAAATTGAACTTAATTTTTTAAAAACATAAAGATTAATTTACCTGATATTTCCTCTTAGGGCTGCATGATGCAACGAATTAAAGCCATGCTTATTGCATACTGATATATCAGCATTCGCATCTAAAAGCAAATTAATAATTTGATCATTTTTTTTAGTTATAGCATCATGCAAAGGCGTATCTCCATCGATATCCTGAAGACTTGTATGAGCTCCATATTTTAGTAGTGTCTTAACGACGTCAATATGTCCTTTATTTACCGCAATGTGCAAAGCAGTTTGCATTTTTTTATTTCTAGAATCAAGCTCTAAATTTGATTTAAACTCTTTGCTTTCCATTGATATTAAAGCTTCAATAACTTTGGCCTCGTTACCAAAGGCAGCATGGTGAATAGCTCTATCGCCATCGTTGTCTTCGGCCTCAACATCAATTTTTGATCGCATCAAAAGCTTTATCACATCTATATGCCCATTTTGTGAAGCAGCATGCAAAGCAGAATGGCCAGCAAAACAACAATTGACATTGGCTCCTGGCATGCCAAGTATGTACTCGCATTTTTCTGCTTCTCCATTTGCTGCCGCTTTAACCAGTTCTTCGCTCAATTCTTTTGTTAAAATAAACTTTTTGCTCTTTGTCTGATCTAATAAATTGACAAGCAAAGGATTAAATGTCCACGTAGTGCCACAGACTTCTATTTTCAAATCACCATCATCGTAAATTTTAACAATTTTTCCGATTTGTCCAAGACACTAAAAAAAAACTCTTAAAAAAAATCAATTATGCTTAAATTAATTATTATATACTGGTAGCATAGCATCAGCCCATTCTCCGTGACCATATTGAAGTTTTGTTACTAATTCAATATCCGAGCTAATCTCGACCAAATCGTCAAGCTTAAAATTTGACTTATGCTCTTCGTTCAAGTTATTGCTGAACAAATCGATGAGACTTGAACTTTGAATAGAACATTTTGGCAGGTTTCCATTTCGCTCATCTGAATTATTCAAATTTTGTACACTATTTTGTGGATCATTTTCTTTAGCTAGAGTAAGCACTGCTGGATTCAAGGTCCATTTGTTGCCACTTGGATAAGTTACCTCAAAATCATTGTCAGAATCCATTGAAGTAATTAAACCTGTATTTCCCAAGCATTCGAACATTGCCTCGCACCATCCTCCATGGCCCATTTGCAACGACTGAACAATTTCAAAGTCTAGGTCAATATTGACTCTATCATTTAATTTAAATATTTTAAAATCATCGATAATGGATGAATTTGAGCTTGTCACTGATTTGTAAATATTTTCACCGGCTGAGTTTTTGAAAATTTTTAATTTTTTTTTTCTGTCCTCGTCGGTTACCGAGGCACAGCGTAAATCATTGATATTTTTTTTTGATCGCCGATTGTCTTTTTGGCCTAGAACAGGTAAATGATCACGGTAATAATAGCCACCCTTGGCACCACTCACACATTTTAAATCAGTCTTAAATAAGAACAAATAAACTTTTAAAATTTATCTAACTGTTGAGCAAATTAGATACCATTCCTTCGAAGCCAAGTCGGTACAAATTTTTATTGCCATTTTCCCAGCTAACCAAAACTCCACTAAACAATGACTTGCTATTCCAGTTTTGTACTTGAATCACTTTGCCTTTTGAAGAAGAGCCGCCATTGTCCTGATCGTCCCATGACCAGTCAATGCCGCGCACAACTTTAGCACCTGGATAAATACCTTTAAAGCTCAATTTTTTACATTTTTTTCTTGACTCAACCAAAACTCTTTTGAATAAAAAAATTATGAATAATTTTGAAAAATTTTGAAAAATTTACTTTTCAGATAATTGAGTTGATATTCTGAAAAAACGATGCTTTATCTGATGCTTGTCGTCATGATAGCATCGTGAGCAAAGATTTATGTTTCTGTTATCATTTGCCAAACAATCAGCACATGTCCATCTAATTCCGAACAAAGGTTCTTGTCCGCACTCGTGGCATTTGACCGTTTCGTGAAAAAAACCACATGGACTTGGCTCCAGAATGCGAATATCAAACTCGCTAGAACAGCGATAGTTAGCACCGGTCCCATTGTCCCAAACGACCACTACTTCTTCGTTCGATTCAAAGCTTCGAATAGTTCCCACGTGGCCCTCACCTCCTTCAATTAATTTTTTATTAATAAATTTTTATTTTTTTAATTCAATCTAAATCTACCATCTTGCTTTGCCCATTTCCAGTCTGGTCCTCGGACCACACGGCATCCAATGTAGCAATTCAAACTTGCTAAGTCTTTAGACAAATTTTGTTCAGCCATTTTGTTCAGCTAGAAAATAGATTCGAATAGAAATTATTTATTTTTGAGCAAAAGTCTGAGTGTTTATTCAAAAATTATTATTTTTCACCATGATCTAAACAAATTGAAATTTTTCTCAAATTATTTAAACAAAAATATCCCTTGCTAAAACATTTAATTAGAATGAAAATATCTCGGCAGGTGACTTAGGACAAAAACAAATTATTTTTATAATTTTTTTCGCATTCTTGAACCACATATCAATTTAATCTAAGTGTGTTCATAAATCAATTGATCCAATGCTGAATTTTTAATTATGAAAAAGAATAATTTCCTCTTTATATTGGAAATTTTTAAGATAATACGTGCAAATTTGGCTTGCACAGAATAATTTTTAAATTAATGCTATTGTTTAAATTCATAATTTTAAAATTTTGCATTTTAAAAAAAAAAGATGGAAGAGGAGCCGCCCGTCGAGGACATAAAAATGGAGAGCAACGATGAACGCGTTCAAGACGAATGCCATGAGCTGTTCAAATCGGGTGACTTCATAATGGAACCAACTGTATTCGACACGATCAAGAGCTATTTTATGCACGGAGGCGAGCCCAGTCGGGTAGTCGAGCTTCTATCCGAGAATTATTCGGCTATCGCTCAGACTGTAAATCTAATGGCCGAGTGGCTGATTGGACTGGGCACGCCTGTCCAAGATGTACAAGTAATGGTCGAAAATCATCTTAAAAGTTTGATAATGAAAAATTTCGATCCTAAAAAAGCCGATTCTATATTCACTATGGAAGGCGGTGTACCCCAATGGTTGACAGAAATAATTGAACACTCTGTTTGGAGAAAAATGCTCTTTAAACTTGCTGAAATGCATCCTAGTTGTCTAATGCTCAACTTTACTGTCAAAGTATGCTTAAAACTTGATTTAAATTTAAGGCTATTAAATATTTTAAAGCTAATAAGTGATTCTGGTTTTGAAAAAGAAATTAGTAGTGTAGCTGTTGCTTCGCAACAAGTAGAAGTTTTTTCCAAAGTGTTTAAAACTTCAATAGTAAAATTTATTGAAGATGGTATTGAATTACAAGACAACAATTTGGATGAAATAATTGTAACTATTTATTTTTTCTTAATAATATTTTTAATAATTTATCACGATCGAAATATTTGAACAAAAAGTCATAAATTTTGAACTCAAGTCTAGTTAAAATAACTGCATTTGAGTCCACCAAAGTAAATTTGTGATCAGGATCAAAATTTTGGAAATATTTTTGGTATTTTTGCCTCAATTTTGAGACTAGCTTTTGTTTGTTAACTGAATGGTCACTTAAACTTTCGCACTGCTTGACTAATTGGATAAATTTTTCCAACCGTTGTCTCAGACAAATCATTTCTAAAATTTTCTCTTTCAAACCTAAAATAAATTTATTAATTGACTAATTGAGCATTCATACTTTATGATTAAAAAAGGAGAATTTAATAAAAAGCAATTTTTACTCTGCCAACACACTTATCAGGCTAAAAATAAAAAACATATTTATTTATTAAATATTTACTGAATATGTTAGTATTTGTTATCGAATAAATATTTTTCTTCCTTTTTTATTTAATACAAATATTTAGTTTTATTTTTTATCTAAAAGTTACTTAAAAATAAAAACAATAAACGGGATTTCCGCTTTATTTGATCAGTAAAACTTAACACAGTTGGCAAGTTTTTTTGTATTAGATTTTTTTTTTTGAAATATTGAACAGTTAATTTTATTTCAAAATTTTTACATGCAAAAGTATGTCAAAAAAAATTTTGCAAAAAAAGTTTACCATTAAATATTAAAAGAATTAATTTTTGTGTTTTCTTTTTTTTGTCAATGATGCATTCCCCGCTAGAATGAGATAAAATATTTTTTTCCCATTTATATTCTTAACTCTGCCTACGACACCGCTACTTCATTATCCAACTCTAAATTTCTATGATACATAACTGACGCTGCCCGGTATTTTTAACCAATTTAAAGGCGTTCAAAACATTCGAATCAGTAAAAAAATTTTAAAAAATTATATAAAAAAGTTAATTTTATGTGGCCACACTAGCGTATTTTTTAACCAATTCCTAATGGCTTGATAGTTGTTAATTAAAATTTACTGGCCTTTTAATTGCTCTAATAATTTTTATCTGATTATACAGAGACCGATAAGAGGAGGAAGATAATTTTTTAAATTTTTTAAGTTTTTTTAAATTTTAAGTTTATTTTGGATTTAAAATAAAATCCAATCATCTTAAATTTTTTTCTTTTGTTTAACTCTTTGATTTTGTTTACTGACTTGTTGACTAAATTTCAAAATTCATGTAAACTTTACTTTCGTTTGTCCCAAAGACAAGTTCTAAAAAGCAATTCGGATGAAACGAATTTTTTAAGAAATTTATTTAAAAATCAGACTTTTTTGTTTTTTTTTTTAGATGAGAAAAAATATTTATAGCAAAAATGTATGTTGTACTTTGTTGAGGTCAAAAAAGGAAGAATTTTTATTCGATTTGTTTTTATTTTTCAAAATACCAAAAAATATATTTTTTTTCAATTTGATCTATTATAAAATGATTTTTAAAGAGTTAAAACTTAAATCATTTTTTTATTTTGATTCTAAATTTTTGTGACAGACTCTATTTTTGATTAAAATTATTAAAACAATTGAGCCAAAATTTGAAAAAATCAAATAATTAAAGTTTTTTAATACATTTCTAATTTTTTTTTAGAAATTTGCTTGATCATTGATTAGTTAAAAGTATTAATCTTAGAGAAAAAATATCGAAATTTTTTTAACTTTTTATTTTATTAAAGTTTTAACTTTAAAGATGGTCAAATTTCAAGGTCAAAGTCAGACATTGACTTTAAATTATTTTAAACTCTTCTCATTAATGTGTTCCTCGCATAAAATAAAACTTTTTTAGCATTTAAAAATATTAATAATGATTAAATGTTATTTAAAAACAATAAAATCCGAAAACTAAATTTTATAAATATTTCATTTATAATGAGAATTTGACTTTGACTTTTGACCAAATCTGAGTTTAAACTAAACAGCTAAAATATTGAAAATTAATATCTTTAAATTTAAACAATGCTCAAAAACTGCCAAATTAGTTTATAGATACGAAGCGTTGCATTTTATTAAACTTATACAAATAGCTCATTCGAATACAAAAAATAATACTTACCCATTTGAATTAGAATTGATAAAAAATATTTGCACGTCAAATAAAATGGAATTTTCCGGTGTAGACTTTGAAAATGATCAAAAGCTAAAATCAAAATAAAAAAAGTCCACGAAATGCAAACTCTATAAGTCTTTTTTTTTTTCTGACTTTTCCATGCTTGAATAGAACAAATAATCAAATTAATTAGACATACTAAATTGAACAATGTAGATAGAAAATATCTAAAATTGCTTAATTTTATCATAATTTTTTATTTATTTTTTTATTTAAAATGATATAAAAATTTCTTTAGTAACTGAAAATTGAAAATTTTAGGCGCTTGCATGCCGCGGCGAGCATACATATCTTTATTCACAAATTCTTCTTAATTCAATATGCGACCGAAACAAACAAGACTGTCACAATAATGGAAGTTTTATAGCCAAACGAATTTCTCAAGAAATCGACCTAGCAGCTAGAGGAAAAAACTACAACACAACACCATACTCATTAGCTCTCAATGACACTCCAATGTATCCCAGAGTTTATTCTAGTCTTGACTCAATGCTTACAAAAAACGCCTTAAACACTAGCGATATTACAAATGTATTTTAAAAAAAAATTAAAAAAAAAATTGATATTTTTTTTTAGCTTTTTAAATTATATTCCAGTGATGGACCACCTCCGGTTAGCCTGATTCGTAATAGTAGATTTTTGGACATGTTAATAAATTATTTTTTTGAGCCAACTGCTAAACCAAATCCTGAGCATAAAGACAAGTATTTATTTTTGTTGGCTTATGCAACCACTGTTTGTGAGATTTACAGTGGTGAAGAGCGAGTCTCTATCTTAAAGGATAGCCTAGAAATTACCCAAAATTCAATTCATATTGCTTATAATATATGCCAAGAAAACAAAGCTTCTAGTGATTTATTGGGCGATTTGAGTGAGCTTTTCAAGGCTATAGCGCATCCAGTAGTTGCTATTGGAGTTCTAAGATGGGTAGAACTAATTATTGTTGATCCAAGTTACTTTAAACTAAATACAGACGGGTCCCCAATACATTTAATTATGCTGGACGAAATTGTACATACGCATCCTTTGATGCACAAACGAGTTTTTACTCTACTAAATAAACTTTTTTCTACAAGCTTTACTGATCTAGATAATCTGATTCAAGTAATTTTTTTTTAAGAAAAAAAAATTTTTTTTCAAAAATTTAATTAGATTCAATTCAAAAAAACTATAATAGATCGAATGATTTTTCTGATGGGCAAAGGCTACGTAATACCAGTGCTTGCTTTTTTGAACAGATGTTGGAAAGATCAAGATACAGATATTTCTTTAATTAGACACTTTGTCATGGAAATATTGGAAATGATCGGTCCTCCTTATAGTCAAAAATTTGTTTCTCTTTTCAAACCACTAATTGACAACGATTACATAAAAACATTTTTAAAAGCTGATCAGCGAAAAGTTGTTCAAGAATTTGTTGATTACTGCAAAGAAAATAACTTGATTGATTAAATTTTTTTGATTATTAAAAATCTAACAAAAAAATTCAAAATTTGTAATTAGTTTTTCTTTAATAAACTTTTAATAAATTAATCTGTTTCAAGTTTTAAGTTATTATTATTTGAGAATAAATTTTCTTAATAACAACTAAATCCAAATAAATTTTTTTTGGAAAAAATTTAAATAGTCCAGCAGTCATTTAATAAGGTTATATGAAAATATTATAATTGAGCCTTTTATATCCTAGTGAATAATGGGAAGGTGCTTATCTCCTTGGTGCGCATCAAGTTGATCATCTACACCACAATTATTACCCAGTCGAAACCGGCCCTCATTTTTTTTGATGAAAGGGGTTTAAATATGCGCCCCGTTTTGGAGAGATATTTTGATCCACTCTCAGCTGGTTTTGAAATATATGAAAATATAATAAGGTTATTTTCTGTTGGAAGAATTTTCTGCTTCAATTTACTTGAAAATTCGACAAATTAAAGTTTATGATAAAATTTTAATTTCATACTCATAAGCGATTAGTAATAAAAACGTTTTTAAAATATTTTTAAAATAAAAGCCTAATATTTTTATGTAAACTTTTCACTCAATTATTCAAATCAGCAAAATTTTTTTAACTGATTTTTCACTTAATAAATATAATCTAACTTCTTGTTTTATGTTCTTCATAAATTTAAAATTAGTAAATATTTAGAAAATTCTGAAAAATTTATTTTCCTACATGATTTCGATAATATTTTGGAAAAAAAACAATTACAATTTAAAAACTTAATTTTTTTAAGCTGGAAAAAAAAGGAATTAGTCTAAGCTATACTTATTTTTTTATCTTAAAAAAAAACAATATTTAAACTCAATAATTCATCTCAAATTTTCTTTCAATTCTTAAAAACCACAAATATTGCATCTTTAAGTTGGTGATAAATTAAAAGTGCCATTAAATTCAAATAGTTTGATCATCGATTTCAAATGCCATAAGTATTTTAGCTATTTTTAGTTGCATTTTTTACATAAACCAAAGAAATGAACGAAAATTTTTGAATTCTAAAAATTCTCTTATTCATAGTAACAAATTCAAAAGGTTTTAAATGGGTATGAATAACCATTTTGAGACAAAATGGAAAATGTCAATTTGACACCGGACCTTTGAGTTTTAAGTAAAATTAACACATTTTACATAAATAATAAATTAAAATATTTATAAACTCATTTCATCTAAATAATTATGCTACTAAACTTTTGTGCAGAATTTCTTGTTTGACTTTTTTGTGTCTTCATTTTCTTTCAATTTTTCAAGTCAGGCTGAAAATTAAATATCATTTATTTTATGTCAATTTGAAAAAGAATATAATTTAATAAATTTTTAAAGAAAATTTTAATTTTTTATTAACATTTTCTAAATTAACATTTGAAAAAAAAATCAAGTCCATTTAATTTTTAGTGCAATACGGTTATAAACCTAAAATTATCGACTGGTGACTCATATTCTTATTATTTAATATAATTAACAAAGTCAAAATAAACTTTGTTTTATTGAACTTTCAATAAGAATATATATTGGTAATCTGATACTTAAATTAAATTTTTTTCACAATAATTTTGGTTTTAATTATTTAATTTTAAAAATCATTTATTTAATATTTTTAAAACTGATTGATCAGAATATTTTAAATTTCAAACCAGATTCAAATATTTTGGCAGATTTATTAAAATTCCAAAAGCATTAATTAATTTTTCATTTAGAAAGAGTAAAATGTAACTAAGCTTTTTAAAAAAAAAAACATTAGACACATTTTAAAATTAGCCAAAATTTTTTATTTCACTAATAATTCGATTTGCTTCTCTGATTCCTGACAGATACGTTCCGTGTACTGTTGAATAAAAGCTTTCATGTGTTGCTTCTCCAGCAAAATGAATTAAAGTTTTCTTCAAAATCAAATATTAAAATTGAAATAGGTTAATATCAAAAAATTACATTTTTACTTTTTATTGGCTTTGCAATTTTTTCAATATCGTTTGAACTAGTTCCATGGGTGTAAAATGAATATGAGCCTTTAAAAAGCTTATTCGAATGCCAATTTGATCTTTTAACATCAACTGGTTTTTAATAATTTTTTAAAAAATTTTTTAATATTCTTGTACATTCTAGTTTAATTTGCTCATCTGTTAATGTTTCGTGATAAAGATTTCCTGCAATCCATGCAATCAAAGTATTTTTTTCATTTAAAGTTGGAAAGATGGCACAAATATCTTCTGACCATCTAGATTCAAAATCAAAATCAATATGCTTTAGGGATTCAAACATTTTTTTGTGCTCTCAGTCGGCCAAATTGGAAATATTATTTCTCATGCCAAAAAGGTTTATCATAAATCAAAAATATTTTATTAACAGTTTCAAATCCCATTCATTTTATTGATATATTTTTTTCTTCGGAAATAACTGAGTTTGGTACTATGATTTCATGGATATTTTCTTTCAAGTAGCCCAAGCTCAAAGTGCACACGACTTTATCATATATTACTATTGTCTCATTGAAACTAAAAGCACAATTTTGTTTTCCTTGTCACTATAAAGACAATGCCTGCATTTATCAATTTTAGAATCTGTTAAATTATGACAAACAAGAATATTTTTAAATTCATATTTTAAATAAATACGGCCATTTAATTTTTCCTTATGTTTTTCGATTAATGTTTCGAATAAACTATTATAACCATTGTTAAATTCTATTACTTGGCATCCTTCAAGCTTTTTAAATTTGGAAAAATTTTTCAAAGACATGTCGAACATACTTGCACAACCATTTATCACACATTCCCATTTAAAATTAGATTGATAAATTGAATTTATTAAATTTAGGTTTTGGATTGTTTCAAAAAACTTTTGTTCCAATTTTTTCTTCATTAAATTAATATAGTTGTTGTAGACGAATTCTCCTAGATTTATTTTATCTTCATTTTCTGATTGAACTGAAGCTAGTTTATAAGATTCATCGAGACAAAATTGAGCCAATTCTAATAGTTTATCATCAATCGTATTTCCGTTCCAGCCATTGAAAATTATCAAATTGCTTGGATCTTAATTTTTTATAATAAAAAATTTACTGCTAGAATTAAACTTTTTGTTAATATTATGACTACCGTCTGTTCCAGATATTGATTGTCTGAAATTTTCTGGAATGAGACTTTTTTCAACAGTAATATTAAAAATTGGATTATTAACTTGCCTGATAATTAACTGAGCACCCATTTCAAGGAAACCATCTTCTTAATAAAAGTTAGTAAAATTTTTCAAAAATAAATTTTAATATCACATTTAACTGTGAAGCATCGACGACCTATGCGTTCACTAGCTTCAAAAATTATAAGATCATCATAATTATTATCTAATAATTTAACTGCACACGAAAGACCAGATATTCCAGCACCTGTTAATGCTACTTCGGTCTCTAATATATTCATATTTGAAGCCAAAAATCCGACAACAGCAACTATAAAAATATTTATAGGAAAAATATTGTAATATTTAAAAAAAATTATTTATTTCAGGAATTCATGAATAAGAAAGTTTTAAATATTTTTTTTTAAATATTAAAATATTAAAAAAAAGCTTAGATTTAGCGAACGCTGCTTGGTATCATGAGAAACATGGTAAAAGAACGCTAGCTTTATAAGTTTTATTTAACTAATCAACATGTAAAATTGTTATACGAGTGTATGAGTATGTTCGACATCTCTATAAAAAATTTTCCTTCAACAACTATAAAGATAGCGTTCTTTTATCATTAATCTCTAATTAAAACTATTATTATTTAGATGAAATGAGTTTATAAATATTTTAATTTAATATATATGTAAAATGTGTTCATTTTATTTAAAATTTAAAAGCCCGGTGACAATACCCATCTAAAACCCTTTGAATTTGTTACTATGAATAAATCTTTTATTATTATTATTATTATTATTTGACAAAAAAACTTGTATAGACCTCATAGGTCAAAATTTATAAAAAAAAAAAATTAAAAATTTAAATAAAATATATATAAAAGTAATTAAAATTTTCTTTGATAATAAAATTTTATTTTGAAATCTGATGAACAACCCCAAAAATATAGAGCATAAAAAAAGGTGTTAGATTGTGTAAAAGTAGTATTCTGAGTATTAAAAATCACAGACTTAAAAGCTTTTATTGGGTTCTGAGGCCTCTAAAACTAAAAGGGAAATTATTAAATTAGTTTTAGTAACAGAAAAATGTGTAAGAATCACATAAAAAAATTAGAATAATTTTGGGACCTCAAAAGTATTGTAAATGTCTATGAGACCAAGATACCTCACTTATAGGGACCAGAATAGTTGACCTCTGACTTTATCCTAAGTTTTAAAATGTTAAGCTAAGTAAAGAAACTGTAAGAAGATTTCTAACAAGTAAAGGTATAGGAACTTAGACAACTCAAAAAGACCATTGCTGACTAGTCTGATTGAATCAAAAGATTAAAATGGGGTAGGGAAAGATTAAATTAGATAACTGAATGTAAGATATAAAATTATCAATTATCGTTCTCATTTTTAAATTATTTTATATAGGTTGTAATACAGGATCAGCCGGTATCTGGAGATGCATTTCCTACAAAGGCACTGGTATATGCAACATTTATACAGGACGAATTAATCAATTTGTCTACATTAACACCTTGGAAAACAATCTTTTACCATCTGTTGGACTCCTATTTGATCCAAATGACCCTTGGGTTTTTCAAAA